>VYZW01009372.1:11836-26305 GCA_013401315.1 Balaeniceps rex | reverse complement strand
GGGGGTCCTTGGGCAATGGGGTGTGCAGGCGGTAGGGGGCTGTGGGCAATGGGGGCTGTGGGCAATGGGGGCTGTGGGCGGTAGGGTCTGTGGGCAGTGGGGTCTGCAGGCAATGGTGCTGTAGGGCCAGGGGCTGCAGATAAAGCAGCTGTGAGCAATGGGGCTGCGGGCAATGGGGTTTGCCCGTGACGGGGCGGCAGGGTCGGCCTGTGCCCAGCCGACGGGGAGGGCACACATTCCCCTGGCCAGCTCAGCCCTGCCTGCACTGGGCGCTCGCCCCGTCTCTGCCGCCCGCCGAGCAGCAGGGTGGCCGTCTGTCCCTGAGCAGCCACCTGCTCCCCAGCTGCCTCCGACCTGCTGCTGCACGCCCCGCTGGTGCAGGAGACAGCGTACATCGAGGACCGTCCGCTGCACATGCTGTACTGTGCCGCCGAGGAGAACTGCCTCTCCAGCTCGGCCCGCCTAGCCAACTGGCCCTACGGGCACCGTCGCCTGCTCCGCTTCTCCTCCCAGATCCACAACAACGGCCGCGCTGACTTCCGCCCCAAGGCCGGCCGGCACTCCTGGGTCTGGCACGAGTGTCACCGGTGCGTGCGTGGCACGGGCAGGGACAGGCATGCAGGCAGGGGAGCAACCTGGGCCGGGGGGGTCAGGGTGGGGAGTGGTGCTGCTGGGGTGGGCTGGGTGAGGGTGGCGCTGGGTGAGGGTGGTGCTGGGTGAGGCACCTTCTGCTGCCCAGTGTCCACTTGTGCCTGCTTTGGCTCGGGGCTGTCCCTGGATGAGCAGTGTTGGGGCTGGGAGCCCTGGGGTGGCAGGGATGGGCTGCAGGGTGTGCCCTGCAGCTGAGCCCCCCCGCTTGCCTGGCCCATCTGGCTGGGGACAGCCGTGTCCCCTCCCAGGGCAAGACTGAGCTCTGCCCGACTTCGCAGCACTGCAGCCTCAGAGCAGGGGCTGTGGGGACCTTCCCCAACAGCAAGGGGCTGGGCAGGCGTCGGGGGCCTGCCGCAGGGCAGGGCGACTCTCCTGTCTGCTCCGTGGGTCTCCTCTGCCCCGAGCAGCCCCCGAGCTCCCAGCGTCCGGGCACTGGTGCAGCTGGGGCGCTGCGGGCTCCCTCCTGCAGGCACTACCACAGCATGGACATCTTCACCCACTACGACATCCTGACCCCCAACGGCACTAAGGTGGCGGAGGGACACAAGGCCAGCTTCTGCCTCGAGGACACCGAGTGCGAGGAAGGTGGGCGCCGCGAGGCTTTGCGGCACCATCCCTGCCCACGTCCCGGCCGCGGGGCTGCCCGTCCCCAGCCATTGTGCATGCTGGGGCCAGGCTCGGGGGCGATGTGGGGGCTGCGCAGAGGGCTGCAGCAGGGACAAGCCACGGTCTCTTCCTGCCCACAGATGTGGCCAAGCGGTATGAGTGTGCCAACTTTGGGGAGCAGGGCATCACCGTGGGCTGCTGGGACCTGTACCGGCATGACATCGACTGTCAGTGGATCGACATCACTGATGTCAAGCCAGGCAACTATATCCTGCAGGTGCTGCAGCTGAGCCACCCCGGCCCCTCTTGCAACCCTCCCACGTGCACCCCCACCCTTTGCTCCTGCACCCCCAGCTCTCCATGCGCCCCAACCCTCTCTTCCCTGCTCTCTGAGCAGGTTGGAGCACGGTGGGGCTGGCGGGGGTGTGTGCTGGTGTGGGACAGTGCCTGTCCTCCTGCCCAGAGATGTGCAGGGCTTGTGCAGGAACTGAACCCGTGCTTCAGCCAGGGTTTTCCTGCTCTGAGCAACACTGCTCATGGGCACATGGTGCACAGTGACAGGGCCACTATGCCACAGCAGCAGCCACCGGCTCCTTGGAGCCCTCCAGCACATTCCGCCGCAGCTGGGGAGACAAGTCCTGCTATGGCTGGGGTGCTGGGGGTGATACCGCAGGCACCAACTCCATTGAGGCCGGGAAGGCCAAGCTGACACGGGGTGGGGCTGCAGCACTGCCAGGTGTGGGGCAGGGGGCTGCAACCCTCACTGTCAGTGCCCCACAGGTCGTGATCAATCCCAACTTCGAGGTGGCAGAGAGTGACTTCACCAACAATGCTATGAAATGCAATTGCAAGTACGACGGGCACCGCATCTGGGTGCACAGCTGCCACATCGGTAACAGCCCTGGGACGCAGCATGGCGGGGGGGCAAGGGCAGAGTGGGGTGGGGGGTGTCCTGGCAGGGGTGGCCCAGGAGAAAGACAATGAGGTGGCTGCAGGAAGCAGTGGGTCCTGTGGGAGGCTGTGGGGCTTGGGGCGGGATAGCTGGGCTGGCATGGGGAGGCAGGGGCTGGGGTCCTGGGGGCAGCTGCAGTAGGAGCAGAGGCGCTGGAGGCAGGGGCAGATGACATGCAGTGCCGAAGGGGACAGCTCTTGCCCTCTGCCCACCCAGGCGATGCGCTCAGCGAGGAGGCCAACAAGCGGTTTGAGCAGTACCCAGGTCAGCTCAACAACCAGATCTCATAGGGCCCCAGCCCCTGGGGAGACGGGCATCTCCCCCCCTCGCCCCACACAGGTGAGAGGAAGCTGCTGGGGGTCCAGCAGGGAGGCCTCATGCCCGGCGCCGCCGCCACCGTGCCCTGCTGGGGACTGCCCAGGACTCTCACCGTCACCAGCTGCCCTTCCCCACCTCGGGGAGCTGGTGCTGGAGGCACTGCACACCTGCACCTCCCAGCCTGGGGCCACCAGTCCAACCACTGGCCAGAAGACTCTGTGCCCGTGTCCCCTGGGCTGCGGCACATGGGTACGGTCCGGGAGGTCCTCTACCCCCCACCACACCCCCCTCTGCTCCTAGTCCCTGCCATCCCAGCTGCACCCCACCTCCGGCTCACCCATGCTGCCCTGGTTCCTCTCACACCCACGGCCCTCCCTGGGGCTCTGCCCTCAGCCAGCCCCCGGACCCACCGCCCAGCCAGGGACTCGCGCCCCTGTGCGGCGCTGGCTGAGCCCCAGGGAGCCCCTTGTCCCCTGGGGATGGTGTGGCTGCCCCTGCCCTGGCAGCACTGCCTCCAGCTGGCCGGCAGCAGCTCCCACACCCATCTCTTAGTTGTAATTTTATTTTCTCTATAAAGTTGTAAGTTCTATTTCCCCAACGGCTGCTGGCTCTTCTCTGGGGTGGGACGAGGACCCTGGCAGGACCGGGAGGCACAGCTGGCTGGCACGCTCCAGCACAGAATATGGGGGCTGCCCCCCATCCCCTTGCATCAACCTCCAGTATCCACATAGAGCAAGGAAGCCCCCCCACGCCCCCCAGCCCTGGCTGTGCAAGGACCAGCCCCACACCAGTACCCCCGCAGCTGCCTGCACCACTCTCAGCCAGTGCTGGGCTAGAGAAAGATGGTACCTGTCCTTCTGGGAGAAGCCCGTGTGGGTGAGAGGAAGGGGCCAGCAGGAGCTCAAGTACAGCTGCTCTGGCCTGAAGCAGCCCCACAGCACGGCACTGGAGGGAACACATGGGGCCACCCGGGCGCTGCAAGGACATGGTGAAGCACTGGTTCCCCCACACCAGATGCAATGCAAATGTTATTGAGCAGAAATCCCACCATGGGGCTGTGACCCACGAGGATTGCAGTCTCGCAGCAGAGATGGGCTGCCTCGACTGGCATGGAGGGAGCAGAGCCCAGCAGAGCCAGGGGCAGAGATGCTCGGGGCAGAGACGCTCGGGGCAGAGACGCTCGGGGCAGAGACGCTCGGGGCAGAGACGCTCGGGGCAGAGACCAAGGACATGACATGAGGGCAAAGGGAGGGACACCCCAGCTCTTGCAGCTCTTGCATCTCCGCCAGACGCTCTGGTCCCATCTACAGCAGAGAGCAGCACAGAGAGGCAGCTTCAGCCACCTCCATGTTGCTGGGGGACAGACTGTTCATCCCTGCACATGGAGAGGAGGAGCAGGGCAGCCGGCAGCTGGGCTGGGGCAGGCAGGCCCTGGCTCCAGGCAGTGGAAAGCACTGTGGTCAGCGCTGCCGGAGCAGCTATGCAAGAAACGCTGCCCGGCGTCTCAGCTATTTCCCCTGCGAGCAGCCGGCTGGGGCTTGCTGGGGGAGCAAATTCCTCTGTCGAGGCCAGGGCTGCCTGAAAGGAGGCCTGTTCTCCAGGGCGGGAAGAGCGCACGGGGGGAGCGGCGGCTCCGAGCCGCCCTTTGCCACAGCACCCCCAAGGAACTGTGCTTCTTTCATCTCCTAAAAATAACAGGCAGGGGCGAGGGCCCGGGAGCCCCGTCACGGGCAGGGCCTGGCTCGACACGCACATTCCTCCCACCAGAGCAGGGCCGGACACAGGCCCTCAAGGCAGCCCTCGCTGAGCTGCCTGCCTCCCGCAGCCTCTGGCAAGGGCTGGAGCAGAGCAGGGGCTCTTCCAGGAAGGCAAGGAACAGCCAGAGCTGCTCCTTCCCAGAAGGGCCGGCCGGGCTCTTGGACGCCAGCTGCAGAGCACAGGGAGGGCCCAGCCGGTCCCCAGGGGCCAGGCTGCATGCGTGGGAGAGCAGTGCTCCAGCACAGACAGACACTGGGCTGGGGGAGGGACAGGCAGCACCAACGAGGCACGCATAGCCCCAGCCCCGGTGCAGGCTCCCACCTTTGACCCTCCCGAACATCAGGGCCAGCGAGACGCTGCCATGGCTGTCTTGGAGTCCGGTATCGACACCCCTTTTACCACGGCCCGGAAAGCTGCTTCACGGGTGCAGATGTGGATGCAGACCTTAGAGCATTTGCAATGCTCCCAGCGGAAGCGCTTTGATGAGGCAGACATCTGCCACGTCCCTCCGGCCTCATGGGCACAGCCACAGCGGTGAGCGCTGCCAAGGACCAGCTCAGCTGGCACACCAGGGAGGCAGGGAGAGTCACCCAGAAAAGCCTGCCCCAGGGCCGCTCTCACCCACCGAGTGAGGTGGCCTCACAAGCCACGGCTCGACGGGTGCCCGCATGTTACAGATGGAGGAATCAGATCCCAGCCTGTGCAGGTACTGAGTGGGTGGCAGGACACTGATACCTGTGAATCCCGAGTCCTGATTTTTGGCTTTTCAAGGCATCAACACCTCTACCCTAACAGCAAGGAGATCCCTGGAGGCACAGCTGGTGTGCTCCTCCCCAGCTGGAAGGACTCATGTCAGGACTGACACGAGGGGCAGGGTCCCACACAGCCCAGCCTCCCCTAGCCAACTGCCACTGCTGTGGGAAGGAGGCCACACAGCACTGGGGGCTCCCTAGAAAAGTGCTTTATTTGGGTACAGAGGGGAATGGTTGCACCACGAATTCATCCAAGCACCGGGCCGGGCCCCTCTGCCTGGCCCCTTCCAGTCCCTCACAAGCTCGCTCTCCCTGACCAGCACACAGACACAGCTCAGTCCTGTGTTCTCGGCTCTCGGCCAGCACTGCCAGCCAGCACCCACAGCGGCCTGTGCGACAGCACAGCTACTCCGTGACCTCAGGGATGACGCTCACCAGCAAAGTGTCGTAGCCACGCCGCACCAGCAAGGCCAGGCTCTGCTGCGTCCGTACCGCCTCATACACATCCTCCGCACGGCGTGATGCCTGCCCGTTGATCTCCAGCACGACGTCACCTGCCTTCATCCCTGCCCTGTGGGGAGAATGACGACAGGAACACACAGCGAGCGAAGCAGACACTCAGCTTTGTCTTCCCAGAAGGAAGGGGAGCCAGGCACTACAGGAGGCTTGGGCTGCTGCACCAGGTGTTCCTCCAGCCACACGGGTACCTTGGCCAACAGGATGCCAAGCCTGGGCAAGGGTCACCAGTCGGTTTCTGCTGCAGACTGATGGCTGCGGGGGCCCAAGCCCTGCTGCTCTGAAGCAAAATACTCAGAGCTAAATACATCCCGTCCTGCATGGTTGCTGTCCCATGTCACCCCCAAGGCACAGGGCAGCACTTACTGATGGGCTGGGGAGCCAATGATCACCTTGTGGATTAGCACTCCGTAGGAGACGTCGGGGAAGCTGGGGTCACGCAGCTTCAGCTCAGCCAGGATGCTGCAGAGTGAAAATCAGAATCATCGTAAGGAGCTGGGAGGCAGAGCAGGGCTCCCACCCCACCATAGCTGCACAGGCTTGGAGACCGTGCTGCAGAACCTCTCCTCCCGTGTCCCTGCACACTGCTAAGCACAAGCAACCAGCTGCAAACCCCAGAGGCACCCAAACACCACCATCTTCCTCTCAAAAAGTTAGGACAAAAGTCCTAACTGTGCCAGGGAGAGCTGGAAACCTCCAGAGCAGCTGCCAGCTGGATCAGAGCTGCTGGTGATGCACGTCCCCTGTCTGAGCAGCCCCACGTCAGACTGCCCTTCCTGGTGTCAGATCTACCCCTCCGCTGCTGCAGTTTCACTTCTCTGCCTTTGGCAGGTAGGACACAGAACAAAAGCTACGCCCCCTCTTTTTGCCAGACATGTCAAGCAGAGGTATACCCACATGTCTCTTCAGGAGTCTATCGACTAAACAATCCCAGTTGCTCCCATCTTCCCGCAGATTAGGTTTTCTAAACCTAGCTTAAATTCTGCACCTCTCACTGCTCCTTTTTGGACTCTCTCCAACTGCTCCTCACCCCTCCTGAAAGCAACCAGAACTGGACACAGCGCTGCAGCTGGATCTCACCAGAGTGGAGGGACCGTGCACCGGGTAAACAGCATTCTTCCCTCAAACGCATCAGCTCTGATTCACTGCAGCCCCAGAAATTCTCACAGTCTCTCTGCCCAGCTCCTTGCTCCTTATCAGGTACCTGTTCAGTCAGTTACGGCTCCCCACTTCACACTGGTCCTTGCTGAACTCTACTGTACTTTTTCCACAGACCTTTGCAAGCTGCCAGCCTTTCTTGATTTCACACGACCACAGCATGGTTGAGGTTGGAAGGGAACTCTTGAGATCATCTAGCCTAACCTCCCTGCTCAAGCAGGCTCAGTCAGAGCAGGTTGCCCAGGACTGTGTCCAGTCAGGTTTTAAGTATCTCCAAGGGTGAAGACTCTCCGACCTCTCCAGGCAACCTGTGCCAGGCTTTGACCACCCTCCTCACAGTAAAAAAGTGGTTTCTTGTGTTCAGATGGAGTCTCACGTGTTTCAGTTTGTGCCCGTTGCCTCTTGTCCTGTCACTGGGCACTACTGATAGAACCACCAATTTGATGCAGTCTGCACATTTACTAAGTCAAGTCTGCTTCTTCGCCTCAGTCACTAAAGCTGAACAATACATGCCCTTAGGCACGTCTCTGTATAAACACAGAAAATGTGTGATTTTGTGATTTTAGACTACACAGCAGTAGGAGCGGCTGCAGCTGGTTGTGGTGGTTGTTGACCCTTGCTGGCAGGTAAGTCCCCACCCAGTTGCTCGGTCACTCTCCCAGCAGGATGGGGGAAAGAATTTGAAGGGCAAAACCAAGAAAACTTGTGGGTCTAGATAAAGATAGTTTAACAGGTGAAGAAAGAAAGGGGGGAAAAAAAAAAAAGGAAAAAAAAAAAAAGGCAAGTGATGCAAAGGCACTCGCTGACCACCTCCCACCAGCAGACTGAAGCCCAGCCAATCCCTGAGCAATGGCTACCTTGGAAAAAAACTCCCAGTTTTATTGCTGAGCACGACGTCATAGACATGGTCAGTTCAGGTCAGCTGTCCCAGCTGTGTCCCCTCCCAGCCTCCTCCTTGGAGGTGCCAAGTGAGAAACAGGGCAGGCCTTGACGCTGCGTAAGCACTGTTCAGCAACAGCTGAAAGATCTGTGCTTTACCAAGTTTTGGTCACAGATCTAACACACAGCACCATGTGGGCTGCTATGGAGAAAATGACTCCATCCCAGCCAGACCCAGTCCACAGGTCAGTCAGATGAGGGATCCATCTTCCATACCACCCTATCACCTACAACGCCAGCTGTGCATGAGATAGCTCCCCAGATGCCTATGGCCTCCAGCTGCCTGGCTCAGGAAGCTCCCGAGCTGTAACGCTGCATCTTTGCATTTGAAAGCCAGTAAGATTTTTCTTCTGTAAAGGTTTCCAGTTGCTCTTTTGAACACTACATCATCAGCAATGTCTATCACACATTGCATGAAGAACCAACCCATGTTTTGGACGTCCCTCTAGTAACACCCCTGACCTGTTGGTCACACACCCCAGCAGCAGTTTCATGTAGAACCTGTTCCCAATAACCAGCATCTCTTTCCTTTGCTGTTTTCAAAGTCCTTTGCTCAGTCCCTCCTTACTCCATGCTGTAAGATGGCTGCAGAGAGCTGTGCTAGCCAGGGCCCCGTCTCTTCCTGTGCCTTTCTGTGGCCAAGGCGAGGGTACCTATGAGCTCCACCACAGCTGAGCTCAAAGCCATTGGCACACCTCCGTTCCCTTGGGGCAGCAGAGCAAAGGCCTGGTGTCTCAGGAAGCTCCTGCCTGCCAGACAATCTGTTTCTGGCCTTTCAAATGAGCATGTTCAGACAGTGTAATCACCCAATTCCAAGGCAAGTGATCCCTTGTTGGGAGATCTTCCCAGCAACTGGGCACAGACAAGCCTTGCAGTCAGATGGTTTCCCAGGACCAGCTGCCAGACTGCTCACTGGCTGTGCTGAAGCTGGACCCGCTTCCCAGGAGCCATGTCCTAAGCACTTCATGCTTCTTCCCTGACAGACTTCATCCTGCACGCCTGTCCAGTGAAGCAGGAGGTTGGGCTCCCACTTCCCGCAGGTTTTGCTGAATACCAGCACCATCTACTGGGCATGCCAGCAATGCTCACAGTGCTCCCCCACCCACCCCACTGCCCTGAATCTCAGGAGGCACAGAGCATCTGCTCCTCTGTTTGTGTCCCAGGCAGGAACCCCAGCGACTGCTCGTGGTGTCCAGAGGTGCAGGCAGCCCGCAAACCCAACCAACACACAAGAGCTTTAGCAAGGGCAGAGCGCAGCCCTGAAAGGTGTTTCTGCCAAGGATGCTACAACCACTAACCCCACTAGCATGCTGAGCCCCAAGAGTCAGTTAAAGGTCTCTTGAAAGATGGCTGCAAGAGCCAAGGAACCAGAGCAGGCACTCTGTCCTCGAAAAGGAGAGCTGCTCTCAGAGGTGAGAGTGCAGGTCCAGCACACTCCTAACACATGCTCTTGCTGCATCTAGAAGGCTGCTGCTAGGCGTTCAGGTATAGCTCCTGCAGCAATTCCCTCCCAGGGCTCGGAGCCCTGAGCAGAGCTCCATGCAGGGCTGTCCAGCCCTCATGTCCTGCCACTGCCTGCAGGTGTCTCAGGGCGCTTGGTTGGCTGCCGAGGACACAGGCACGTCTTGGGGACCAGCTGAAGCAAGGGCAGCAGGCGATCCTTCTATCAGACCCAAGGAGGTTGTCTGTCCGCAGCCCTCTTCGCTGACCAGAGCACTCCTTGAGATGCAGAGGTAACGCAATGCCCTTCCCAAGTCACAGCCATGAGGGTGAAGACTCTCAGACCCACAAGAAGTCATCCTTTTCCCACTTGCCAGTGCTGTACTGGTCAGCACCATGATGACTTCTTTCCAGAGGCAGCACCCAGCCTCCCTCCTGAAACCCAGGAGCCTCACGCCACCCTCTGCGTGAGCCACGCTGTGTGTGCCAACACAGCCTGCTTTCAGACCTGTTTGACTCCTCCCTCAGTCGACTACTGCAGGCAAGCTTGCCGTTTCTTATTCTGACAGTCCCATATTCTAGAACGGTTTCTGCACCACAGCAATTCACCTGGTGGATCCCTCCTCCCAGAGAGTACAACTCGCCCAACTGTTTCGTCACAACTTTCAGTTGGCACGTTGCATATCTATTAATTACATAATGTTGCTGATGGCTTTTCATTCACGCTGTGTTGCAAGGGCTCTTTATGGAATTCCCCTCGATGACAATTATAGACTGATCTGGCACTCTGGGGGCTAGGTTCAGGGACCTTTTAAGTGCTTGCAGATTCTGCCACACGTGTAGAAACTTGCAAGCTTCTAATCTACCTCTGACACAGCCTAGAGTCTAAACACAACACGAGCACAAAGAGATTTGAGAGCGAACGCTTAAGCTGTGAAGACAATCATCCCAAAACCAGGCACTCTCAGTTAGTTTGGAAGATCCCATCACACAGTCGCCATGCCCCAACAAGACCGGTCTGTTGGCCCCTGACCTTAGAACACATACCTGGGTGTAAGAGTCAGCATCATCACACCTATGTAACGGCGCTTTGTCTCTGTATTGCCAAACCAAGAGCCTGTCAAAGGAAAGGACATCAAATGACAAGGCTGAAGAGACATGCACTCAGAATAGCACTGGGCTGAGCCAACGGAGTCACAAAGCCCACAAACCTCAAGGCAGACACCGTGTGGAGGGAGTCATTCTGATTTCCTATCAGCAGCTTATTTAAGTTCCATTTACCAGTTAGAGCTTTACAGGTACTGCATACTTTGCTTTCCTGGTTTGAGTTGTCACTTTTTTTGACTGAGAATATCACTCCATGGTGTCAACATGAGAACCAGAAAGCAAGAGTCTGCGTTAAATAAATTATCACAAACACAAAGGAACGAAAGAGGCAATGTTCTGCAGGACTAAATTAACTACCTGTCCTTTATGATACAGCTGAATCCTGCACCTGCGTTTCCATTAGTACACACAAGGCTAAGTAGCCCCCAGTTTCCAGGTTATCCTTTCCCTTTTTTGACACCAAATAATGGTCCACTGATTTTCCCATATGCTGAGATCTACTGAAAAGTAGCAATGAACAACAACAAAAAAAATCCTCACCTACCTCTGGGGACTTAAGTGCAAGCTACTTGGGACACTTTAAAAGTCTACCTGCAGCAGATGCAGAACACCATCCTCCTTGCAGTTTGTTAGGCCCCTGCAGGCAGGGAAGTAGCAGCACAGCTTTTCCATGGCAGATGGGAGTTTCACACCAGATAGGAGAATCTTCTTACCCCCAAAGACTCTTTCTCCCGCTCTGCTTGCCCTTCTCTCAGAAGGGCCCAAAGCCCAGCTGTGCCAGAGCTTCCCTCTTTCATCCTCCTCCTTCTGGCCTCCTTCCCCCAATACCCGAGCAGGGAGACACCCAACTCACTTTTCCGCTGCTCCTCCTTTTGCAGGAACTTCCGCAGCCGGTCTGAGGGGATGGCAAAAGAGATGCCTGATGTCACCTTCATAGTGTTCACCCCAATCACTTCACCATCCTGCAGGGGAAAGGGCACTGTGCTATCCAGCCTGAATTGTTGTGGAGAGGAGGGGAACTACCATGCAAGCCTGGAGTCCTGCCTGTGTGCCCCTCCCTTCCCCGCCTGCTTCTTCTGCAGCTTGCCCAACCTTGCTGAGGCTGGCAGGGCCAGTCCCACGGGCTGCAGCCCACGCAGCCCCTCCCTCTGCCCTGCCAGCACCAGCCATGCCAGCCTCACCAGGGTAGGGCTCCGCTCCGCCATGAGCCCATCAGCTCAGGATCCCCAAAACAGACGCTGCACAGGTCTCCCACAATGGGCTGATCCCCTGCTCCTCCTCACAGGGAGCCTGGTGCGTGCACAGTCCCTCCCTCCCGGCAGCTGTAGCACCCACAAGTGCTCCCACCGAGGGGCACCGAGCCCCAGGGGGCACAGACCGGAGGGCACGTGGCACCTCTCTGGCCCTGCCAGTGAGGGTGCAAGCAGGAGAACTTACCAAGTTGACGAGGGGGCCCCCGGAGTTCCCAAACTGCAGCAGAGGAGAGAGCAGTAAACAGGCCATGAAAGCAACATCCTCACACAGCAGGACCCGCGGCAGGGAGGCAGAATCCAGAGAACAGGGTCAGGCCAAGAAACGCAGCCAGTGCCCAGGTGACTGGCCAGGATCCCTTCGTCTCCCAGTGCTCTGTGTCCAGCCTCCTCTGACCTCACAGCACCCACAGCCCTTCCCCAGCTCCCCCCTCCCCAAAGAGGGCAGCCGGGATGAGGTGCCAACCCTCCGCGCACTGCAAGCTCCCCTTACATCGATAGCAGCATCAGTCTGGATGTACTCCATGTCAGAGGCAGTCAGGCCCAGCTCCCGGCTGCCCCGCTGGGCAGAGCTGACGATGCCGGAGGTGATGGTGTTCTGCAGGGCGAACGGGCTGCCCATGGCCACCACGAACTCTCCCTGCCGCACCTCGGAGGAGCGCCCAAGGGGCAGGGTGGGCAGCGGGTGCTGGAAGAGAGGAGGTCGGTGAACAGATGGGAGTGAATGAAGGAAGCATCTCCACAACTGCGATGCACACCTTAGGCTTGATCTTGATGGTAGCGATGTCTGCAACCTGGTCCACATCCTGCACCATGGCGTCATACTGCTCGCCGCTGGCCAGCTTCACCCGCACGCGCCGCCGGTTCGCCACGACATGTGCATTGGTCACAATGAGCCCATCCGGAGACACCAGGAAACCCGAGCCGTTAGAGATGGGCACATCACGGCCCGAAAAGGGATGCCTGCAAGGTGGGCACAGGTTAGCGAGGGGTGGCAGGGCCCCTGAGGGGACTGGTGGGGATTCAGGGTAGGGGGGGCAGGCAGGGGCCAGGCAGACTGGGTGGCCCAGGCTGGTAGGCCTGGAAAGAAGCAGGGGATAGTGAGGATGTCTGGGCAACAGCATGATGGGGGGGACTCCTTCGCTTCCCCATGAAAGGTCCCCATCTCGAGAGTCTGCACAAACACGCACGCAACAGGGGAACAAGCAGGAAGAATCAGGAGTCCGTGCACAACTGCAAAGGTACGATCCCACTGGGTCTACAGAGGCACGGTGGGAAGCTTACATGAGCGGAGAGGTGCAATGGATGGCACAGGCTCTTTGGGAAAGAGCGGCAAGGAGGCAAGTAGAAGGGGTTGTGATCTGCACAAAGAAGTAGCCTGAACACATAGAGCCTTGCCTCGGAGCAGGTAATAACCACTTGGGAGGTGATGGGTACATCTTCTTTAGAGAGCTAGAGGAAGACTCAGGATTGCAGGCCCTGGTCCCCATGGGGGACATCAATCACCCTGACCTCTGCAGAAAGGCCTGGTGCTGAGTGAGGCAAGGGACCTAGTGACACAAGACACAGAAAGGGCTGAAGTGATCGGTGCCTTTTTGCCTTGTTCCTTGGGCCTCCCAAGTCCCTGTGCCCAGAGGCAGTCTGTGGGAATGCAGCATTACTCAGAAGATCAAGGGAGGGATCGCTGAAGCCAACTGGACATGCACAAGTCCATGGCACCAGACAGGATACGCACGAGGGGGATGGCTGATGTCCCTATGAGTGCTAAAATGTCACAGTGGTAAAGGGGGGCTCCTGATGGCTGGGAAAAGGCAAACATCACACCAGCCTGCAAGACTGCCACGAAAAAGGGTCTTGTAAACTGCAGGTCAGTCAGCTTCGCCCCCATCTGGGAAAGCTATGGAGCAAACGCCCCTGGAAACACTTCCCAGCACACAGCACACAAGAAGGGGACTGGGAGCAGTCAGCACAGACTTACCAGTGGCAAATCATGCTCGACCAACCTGGCTGGCTTCTGCGAACAGATGAGTGGCCGTGCAGGTAAGGGGTGAGCAGCAGATATTGTTTACCTTAAGAAGGCTTTCAGCATGGTCTCCCATGGTACCCTTCTAGCCATGCAGGTGACATGCGGGCTAATAATCAGATAAGGTGAATGGAAAACTGGTTGGACCACCTAGGTCCAAGTCCAGCTGGTGGTCAGCTACTAACACCACGCCTCAGGAACTGGGAGAACGGCCAACACCATTTAACACCTTTCATGTTCGTGAACCAGATGAGCCACTGCATGCACTCAGCAAAGCCTGCAGGTGACACCACACTGGAGGGAGCAGTCAACAAGCTGAAGGGCAGAGCTACTATTCAGAGGTGCCCTGTCAGGCTAGACACACAGGCTAGCAAGAACATTATGGAGTTCAAAGGCAAACGCAGAGTCCTGCTCCTGGGGCAGAGTAATCCTGCGCCACAGGACAGCCTGGGGCCACTGCCTAGAAGGCAGCTTTGCCGAAACGGTCCTGGAGGACAAAAGGTGGCGGTGTGGCAGCAGCAGGTCCCCGTGGCGAAGGCCGACCACGTGCCGGCTGCGTGTGCAGGCAGCGGGGCGAGGGGACGGATCCGTCCCTCCCGCGGCACTTGTGAGACCCCATCCGGATGCCGTGCCCGGTTCAGGCTGCCTGGGACACGAGATGGTCGGGACGGGGGGGCTGCGCTGTGCGGGAAGGATGGGAGAGGGGGGCCGTGCAGCCGGGAGGTCGGGCGATCCCTCCCTGGGGGGTGCGGGGAGGACGGGGCCAGACCCTTCTCGGAGGGGCAGGACGGGAGGGGACCGGGACGGGGTCAAGAAGGAACCTGCCCCGTCGGGTAGCGGGGAAGCCGGCTCCGCAGGGACTGTGGGCCTGGGGCGGCCGCCCGGTGCCGGTACCTGCCCACGATCTCCACGTAGACCAGCGCAGGCGCCGTCTTCTCCACCACGTCGGCGATGAAGTTGAAGGCGGCGCGGGGCGAGGCGGGCGGCGGCGGGGCGGGC
>VYZW01009372.1:0-11827 GCA_013401315.1 Balaeniceps rex | reverse complement strand
CAACGCGCCGCGCCCGGCCGCAGCAGGACCCGCGCCCACCGCGCCAGCGCCGCCATGCTGCTGCGGCGCCCGCCCGCGGGGCACGCTGGGAACTGAAGTCCCGCCCCGCCAGGCCCGCCGGGAGGCGTGGTCCCGCCGCGGGGCACGCTGGGAGCCGTAGTCCTGAGGCCGAGGCCTGCCGGAAGCTGCAGTGCGCCGCGGGGCACGCTGGGAGATGTAGTCCCGCCGCGAAGCGCGCCGGTAGCCGTAGCGCAGCCGCCTGCGGGGGAGCGCAGGGAGGCTTTGCGGCGAGAGCAGCTCACCAGGCCCGCCGGATCCGCCAACCGCTCTCCCTGTGTCGCCGGTCGTTGAGGGCCCGCGGCGAGAGGGAGGGAGCAGCGGGGCGGAGGGGGGCGCGGTGCACGCCGGGAAGGCGCCGCGCCTCCCAGGCTGCCCCGCGCGGACCAGGCGGGCGGCCGCGGGGGAAGATGGCGGCGGGTGTCGGGCGTATCTGAGGCACTGGGTGCGGCGGGGATGGAGCCTACTACGGCCCCGGGCCCCGAGCGGCTCTTCGACTCGCACCGGTGAGAGCGGCGGCGGCCTGGGGGGCGCGTGTGGCTCTCTCCGTGTTTCGCGGGGGTGGGCCGCGGGCTCCAGGGGCAGGCCCGGGGGTTCGGGGTGTACCGTGGGAGGCCCGCGCAGGAAGCTGGGGTGTCCCTGGGGGGAGGCCCCGGGGGTCATTGGGGGAAGGATTATCCCGTGGGAGCTCCGTGGGGAAGGTCGGCGTGTCCCTCGGGGGGACCAGTGAGGGTCCAGGGTGTGCCGGGGAGGCCCGGGATGGGCTGGGTATTTCGTTGGGGAGGCCTGGGAGGTTACGCGGAGCAGGGGACACAGGGTGGTCCCTGGGGAGGGCCCCGGCAGGCAGCTGGGGGTCCGACCGTCCAATGTGTGTCCCAGCCATGCTTAGGCTGTCTGTGCTGCTCTTTGGCCTTACAGGTTTCCGACTGATGGGTTCCTGCTTCTAGCCCTGCTGCTCTACGCACCCGTGGGGCTCTGCCTGCTCGTCCTGCGCCTCTTCATCGGTGTACACGTCTTTCTGGTCAGCTGTGCCCTGCCTGACAGCGTGCTGCGACGGTGCGTGAGCCCAGCTCTCCCCAGGGCGCGGAGCTCCTGCTGTTGCCCGGGGTGGGGATGTGATGTGCAGACACTGCTGTGGGGCAGTGTGGGGCGGGAGGGCTGCCCTCACCCATCTGGGGTCCTTAGCCGCAGAGGCTTGGTTCACGCAGGGGTTTACGGGGAGCTGTGCTTTCGGGACTCTTTGTCCCCAGGACACATGAAGGTGCGTTGTCTGCCAAGACCAAAGCTGGCAATTGCCTCTTGAGTGCTCAAGGACTGATCTGAAACACTTGGATCAGCTGGGTATCCTGCTAAGAAATTCTGCGTGAGGCTTGCTGTCCCATACTTCATGCTGCAGCTACAGCTCTGCAGGCAGCCTTCAGCCCCAACTGCAGCCCCCCAACAATTCCTGTCCCAGACATATGTCATAGCATTTCCTTTCTGTACCAGTGTCCTTTTGCAAGTCACATGAATTCCCCAGTCTCTGTTCTGTTTGTTGGATATGAAAGCCAGCGGTGGCTCAGACTGCAGGACTTGAGGAAACCACTTCCCTCCCACCACAGGTTTATTGTACGTGTGATGTGCTCGGTGCTGGGCTTATTTGTGCGGCAAAGCGATCCCCGGCTTCGTGATGTCAATGTGAGGGTGTATATCGCCAACCACGTGACACAATTCGATCACAACATCATCAACCTTCTGACCTCATGTAATACGGTGAGTAACTTGGAGCTGAGCATGGTGGGTTTGAAAATACCTCTCTCCAAGAGAAGTGCACAGAGAGCTCTTTCAGAATTTAGGTGTTGCCGTGGTCCTCTTCAGTTCTTATTTATTAACCCAGGATTGCACAAGCCTTGAGTTTTTTTCTGTGGTTCAGTGTCAGACTTTAGGCTCTGCATGTAAAAATAAAACAGGGCGAGGAAGAACAGGAAACGTTACAGTGGGTATTGATTTTATTGAACGAGTGGGCAAATCCTAGCATCTGTATCTTTTTCTGGCCTTTCAAATAGGTGGTGTCAGAAGCAGGGTTGGTTGTGGGGTTTTATTCCAGCATTGGGTGCCACTTCTGTGTGTGTGGATAGCTGGCTGCGCTGCAGAGGAATGCTGAGGGGAGCTGCGTGGCGGGGCGGTGGTGCTTGGGTTATTGTGCTGGGCTGGTGGTTGTGTAACTTTCCCTGTACTCTTGTGAAATTCCTTATGTGTGGAGTTCCTGAATCAACAGGCTCCGAATGTGCCTGGGAGTGGTTGGTTGGTCCCATATCCTGAACAGCAGTAGATTTGCTCCTTACCCGGAGAAGAGTAACTCTTGGAAGTAGCATATCCTTTGCCAAGCATGTCAGGAACTACTGGAGAGAACATGGGGAAACACGGTTGTTGCCCAGGGCAGGAGGGGGAGTTAGTTTCTCTGGCAGACAGGGTACAGTCTGAACTGAAGATTAAGAATCAAATTCCTAGGGAATTGGGGCCAGAGCAGTTACTGAAGCCTGGCAGTTCTCTGCTACTAGTGCTTTTAGCGTGCAGGTTGCTCCCTCAGCCCCCAGAGGCGTTTTTGCTGGTAAGCAGAAGCTTTGTCTCCCAGTGTCATCTAGGAAAGTGGGCCTTGAGGGGAGGACGGGATGGCATTTCTTCCTTACTCTTGTTTTTCCTTGCAGCCTGCATTGAACGGTGCCCCTGGCTTCATCTGCTGGTCACGGGGATTCATGGAGCTGGGAGTAACAGGAAGCCGAGCAGAGCTGGTGGATTCCCTGAAGGTGTATTCGTCCCACAGAGGAAACCCACCACTGCTGCTGTTCCCAGAGGAGGCTGCCACCAACGGCCGGGCTGGCTTGCTCCGCTTCAGGTACTAGGAACGGATATTCCTGTGGCGGGGCTGTCGTCGCTTTTTTTAGCTTTGGAGTCATTCACTGCTGAATTCTTCCTTTTCAGCTCTTGGCCGTTCTCAATCTTGGATGTGGTACAGCCAGTTGCCCTACAAGTTCAGAGGCCTTTGATCACTGTGGTGAGTCAGGGACGTAGGGCAAGGAGGAGTTGTGGAGGTGTGCACTGTGCGAGGGTCTTGGCAATGCCGTTAATTCTGCTTCTGCTTTGAAGCTTATGGGTAGTGCAGTCTGGCCTTGTGTCCTGTCACCCCAAGGACTAGCTTCTCAGTGCTAACACTTCTGTTTTTCAAGTGCCTTTCCCAGGGAACTTCCGCTAAGTCAATACTCTTAGTTACACTGGCAATTTTGATAAACGTTTTAGTGGCTCAGCTGTCTAACAATGTGCCATCTGGCTTCCATGACCATAGCATCACTGTGTCTCATCTCCTCTTTGTGAGCTCCCTTCTTTTGAAGTGCTTTGAAAGAATAGCTCCAGCCACCCTGGAGCGTGGCTGATGTGCCAAAGGTTATGCAAGGCTCTCTGGGTTAGGTTCTTGAACTCATCCCTCCCAAAAGCAGATATGTAACATGACTCAACATTGGCTTCAGAAAAGTGGCAAAGTTCATGATGATAATACTAGCACTGCTAAATAGATTGCAATAAAACCATTTTCAGCTTATTTACAGAGTAAGATTTTGTTGAATTTCTGATTTCTTGATATGATTTATGGATCTACTTGATTAAAAGACGCTTATATTTGTCAGACATTTTATTTGATTCTCTGTCGTCCATCTTTTTAAGGTAGTAGGGCACAGCAGATAGATTTAAAGCCGCTTACCAGCAGGTCCCAAAACATCACTGCCCATACTAAAACATCACTGCCCATACTAAAACATCAGCATGCAGGTATTTTTAAAGTGAGATTCTGTTCGGGATTAGTTCTTTGCCCAGTGCTATTTAGTGCTTTTATTGGCACTGCAGATAACAATATTGAGATCCCTGCTGGTAAAGTTCAGGTCAGTGAATAATGAAGAAGCTAGATAACTGATTGTGATCCAGTGAACTACTGATACCTGCCAGTGAACGGCTGTTACTTCTAAGTCTAATGTGGTCTGTGGGTGCATAACAGGAGAAATATCTGGCAGGGTGAGGATCATGGTGTTAGCTGCATGTGTGCAATGGTGAAAACTGCTAAAACATGTGAAGCTTTGGTAACCCCGCTGCCAAGAAAGTGGGGCAGTAGTAGAGTTCAAGGAGGCCATAAGCATGATGCAGAATCCAGAGAACAACTCTTAAAGGCACTCAGCTTAATCAGCTTATCAGAGAAAAGTCAGAGAGATTGTTGTGGATAGCTGCTTGCACGTTGGAGAAGAGGCTTAAGAGCGGAGAATTCTCCACAAAGCACACAGTAGCAGTCTTTGCAGTTGCTGAGACTAAATGTTGGTACTGCTCAAGTTCAGTTTTGGATTAAGAAGCAGTTTTCTAAAAGTGAGGATACTTTGAATTTTTGAATGACTACTCCAGAGAAGTGGGATAGCTGTCCCCTTCTGGACTGTTCATAATAAATTTTGTATCTTTTTGTGGTTTTGAGTCCTCTGAGAAATTCTGTGAGATGTGGCAAGTTGTATATTTGTCTGCGTAGCCTTTCCTTCATGAATGTTAGGAAGAACAGCATGCACATAACTTCAGATCTGTTTGAAGATACTGATCACTTCTTGGCTCAGATTCTTACCTTCAGAGGTCGAGCAGGATCTTTTGCCCTTCATGCACATTGGCTAAGTAAATCCTAGTGGATTTCTTATGTAATTTTAAAACATCAGAAATGTGTGAGAACTGAAGATGCAGTACTTTGAATGGTTCAATCAGTGCTTTACAGAAAGCTTTCTTAGACACTTATGTGGTATGTATCAGACACTGGGCTGAGCAAACCACCAACTTTGGGTTTAAGAAAGAATTTTCTCCAGCTCTAGTTGGTTGGAACCTTGAAGGAGGGTGTTGTTCTGTGGCACAAGGCAGCATAACTGAAGTCTGGCTGTTGGCATCACTATAAGGCATTCAATTTTAGGCTTCTTAGATCTGTTTATCCAGGAGATGAGGCTCCTTTATGTTACTCTTGGTGACTGCGGTTTCTGGGCTTTTCTCATTTATAGCACCTCTTTCCAGGCCATGGAATAAACCGGGCACAAGGCCTGTCTTGGAGCCATGCTGCTTTGGTCAAGTATGAAGTCGTGTAAAAGAAGCCAAGGCAGCTACATTGCAAGATGTAGATCTTGAGATGTTGTCCTCACCAGCTTGTGGAAAGTGTGGTCACTGCAGGATAAAAGTAACCAACTACAAAAATCCTAGGAACAGCATCCATTCAATAGCAAATTCTTTAGAATCATTGAAAAGTGTAGGTTGAGGGGAATCTCTGGAGGTCCTTAGTTCAGCTTTCTGCTCACAGTCAGACTGGCTTCTGAGTATGGTCCAGCTGCTTGGGGCTGTGTCCCGCCGAGAAGGATGGAGCTCGTGAACCGCTTCGGAGCCCCTGTTCCAGTGCTCTCTTCTGGCAGGCATTGCAGTACTTCTTAGGGAAAAGGTTATTTACTAACTTTTAGAAATAGGAAGAAAGTAATAAATAACAGCTCACCACTAATGATTTATCTTCAAAGAGAAGAGTTGTTTAAGACTTCACAGTGCAGCCCGTTTGGAAATGAAGAGATAAAGCTTACAGGAGTTGAGACATTACACGGGCTGTTCCCATCAGAATAGGGAGGATTGTTCATGATTCTAAGGAAGCGTTAGTAGGTCTTAAGGGATTTTCGGTCATTTCTAAAGGCACAGTCTAGTAGAGAATGTGGGGATATTGAGGGAAAATCTTGCTGTCCTAGTGGGAGGAAAAGATGATTCGGTGCAGTGAAAACTTTGACTCTTGCTCTGCCTGGTGAAGACTAATGAAGGTGAATCTGCCCTGGGGCTTGCCCTCACTGTGTGCTGGGTTTGCCATTCCCTCTTTCCCAGTCCTGCACATCTCTCTGCCCATGTATCTGTTACTCGCTGCCATGGCTTAGCTGTGTTCTGTCCGCCTGCTTCCCTGATGGAGACCTGACTAGCTCGTGTTTTGTGGGCTGCGATCTCATTATGCTCTCTTCCCCAGAGTGTGGCTGACTCCTCCTGGATTACAGAGCTGCTCTGGACCTTCTTTGTTCCCTTCACAGTTTATCAAGTAAGGTACTATCTCTCTCTCTCTCTCTTTCATTTGGGGCAGGGTTTAGGGTGGGCAGAGAGCCTGATGTTTTTGCTGTTGTAGTAAGAGATCTTTTGGTATGCACTAATGAGCACCCTCGTTGTAGTATCTCAGCATGGCTTTGTTCAGCATTATTTGGTCCATGCCAGGTCCAGTTTCTGGACCAGCTTCAACCAGCTTCTGAAGTGGAGAGGGCTCTTGGTTCCTGCGTTCAGTTGGTGAAGGAGTCTCTCAGGGCTTTTATGTCAAGTTTGCAGGATATATTGTTGAAGCTAGCTGCTCTGCTGTAATTCACCCCAGGGTTGCTCAGGTCCCATGGGTGATTCCCTGCAGGCAGCTCAGTCCTCTAGCATCTGTCTCTGCCCTGCAATTCCTTGTGAATTGCAGAGGTGGTTCAGACAGCTGTCTAGGGCCCAGGTGAGCCCAGACTGGATGAGTAGTGTTGGTGTAATAAGGGTCCATAGGCAGCAGAAGGGGCTTGGAGTCAAATTTAGGGGTCAGGGTATTTCAGCAAAGAAAAGTCTTGTGCTGTAGCTTTCCCTGGCCGTATCTGGCTTGAGTCTTGCTGATCTGTTTTCTACTCTCATGTAAATGGCAGTGTCTCCTCATTTGGGGCATTTCTGGGAACTTAATTAGTAGATACTTTGCAAGTTACGCTTGAGTGCTAACAAAGATTCAATGAGCTAGTTTTGTCTTCTGAGCTGTGCCTTGCCCTTAATTTTGCAAGCTAGTGTTGAGGTTTGACACTGTCTTGTGGGGAGAGATTTGGGGTGAGCAGGGAGAGCTGAGGTGGGGATAGCACCATTGCACTGTTGATCCCAGATGGGGCTGGCTCATCCAGCAGCCCTTGAAGCAGTCAGCCCAGTGCTGTTGTCCCCATTCAGGTGGATGCCGTCTGTCCCCAGACGAGCTGAAGAACTGAGTGAGGATTTTGCGCTCCGAGTTCAGGAGGTAGGAGGATGTCGTGGGAGAGGGATGTGTAGGACTGCTGCAATTTGGGATGGTCACAGAGGAGAGCGGGGTGCAAGCAGAGCTGCAAAGGGTGTTTCTGGATGGGTATATTTGTGTGATGGGAACTCTGGCCCATATTTATTGCCCCTTACAATTATTCAGTTTTTCCATGGCCTATTTGCTACCCCCATTTATCCGTTCTGCCGGTTATCGAGGCTCTCCCCATGTATTTCAAACCTTTCACTCCCTTTTCATAATACCACAAATCAAATAAAGCAGTTGTTTCTCCACCTTTCCCTTATGTGCTGAGTACTTCATAGCTCCTGTACCAAAGATCTTGTATCTCCCTGTCAGCCTGTTTTGGCAGGATGATATTGCGTACTCCTGGTCCTTCATGTGCTCCATGCAACACTGAAATGCATCACTGAGGCCCTGGAGAAATCAGTTCCCAGCCCTCTTCCCCTCGCCATGGCTCCATGCAGGCCTGTACATCCGATACACTCCCCTGCAAGATGGGAATGCCTGGGTCACGCGTGTTCTGTGTCGTGTACATGTGACTCTTCTCTGCGTTTCTGCAGCTCTTGGCCATGGAGCTGGGTGTGGTATCCACACGGCTCACTGCAGCAGATAAAACTGAACACATGAAGAGGCTGAGACACACATCGCTTCTCCCCTTTGCCCCAGGTAGGTGTCCTGGGTCACTACCTGGCTATGGAACTGCCACTTAGGCTTTGTCTTTGGGGCGGCCTCAGTCTGCTCTTGGTTACTCATGCTTGGAGGGAGAAGGAAAGGCATGTTCGACATCCTCCTGGGGAGCAGGGGCTGCCTGTGATGTAGCTGGCAGGGAGAGGACCACCACTCCTGAGCACCGACGTGGTGGTGGTGTGCAGGAGGTCCAGATTTGTTATCACACCAGTTGACACTAGAGAAAGTGGAGCTGTTGCAACTTGAAAGACAAGCACCTTTAGGCAACCTTCTTGTGCCCACTGTTCTTTCTCTTGCAGCCTCAAGCCAGTCCCTGGCGGCCAGGCCTAGGATGCCTTCCAGCCTGACGGGTGTTGCTCCTGAAGATGTGCGGATTACGGCAATGGCTCAGCGGGTCAAGGAGGTGCTGCCTCATGTACCTCTGGAGGTCATCAGGATAGACCTGGGTAAGCAATGCCTGGGGTATTAGCAGGGACGCAGGGTCACCTTCCAAGTCTCTGTGGTACCTGAAAGCAGAAACCTTGTCCCTGCTGCGCTGTGGAGCACGGTGGCAGCAAAGATGTGAGTGTCCTGATGTAGCAGCTCCCTCTCTAACTCTTTGTCCCTACAGCCCAAACCAACTGTGTGGATACCACCATTGCTAACTTGCTGGAGGGGAGAGTGCCCTTCTTCCCTGAAAGTAAGGAGGCTGGTACTGACCTGCCTGCCCCGTCTACCTCCCAGGCTGCAGCTGCCTCTGGCATCCAGGGCTCCGTAGCTATGCCTTCTTCCAAGGTACTTTTGGTGGTTGTGTTGTCTCCTCTGGTCTGATGGCTCACAGCCAGAACACTATGGCCTGTTCAGGACTAGCCATGATGTCAGGGGAACGGAGCATTCTAAAATGGAGACCGAATTGGCATGCCAGGTCCTTGCAGAGCCACTAAGGAGGTCTCCTGGCTTTGTTTGACTGTCTCCTGATGACTCTTGTGCTTTCTGTTCCAGCCAGCTACAAAGCAATTTGCAAAGTCCCCTGTGGAGCGGCATCTGTCCTTGCAGGAGCGGAAACGAGCGTTGTATGACTATGCCAGGAGGTGAGAGTCCACCCACACCTCACCCTGTCAGAGTCCCAAAACCCCGTCCCCAGCAGTACCCAGATATGCCCCAAGCAAGGGTCAGCCCTTGCTTTTCCTGGTGTCCTCCCGTTCCTCTCCTCTGGCCCAAGGCAGCAGGGCTGAGGCAGTGAACCATGGCTGAAGGAGAGAGGAGGCAGATGTTTGTCTGCTTCACCTCTTCCAAGCATGCAGCCCCTTGTCATTCCTGGGAAGCACTCATGTCTCCTGAGTTGCCACTGGGTTTGGGGACTAGGTGGGATAGAACTGTTCGCCAGAAACACAGCTGCTGAGGAGTAGGGCTTAGCAAAGAAACCTCATCTGGTTCTTTGCTGTAATGGATTTGACTGATGGAAGTCATTGTGGAACTATAGATTTCTTTGAAATTAGTACTGATGCTATGGAATACTCATTGTAGAAAGAAGTTTACTCTTTGGCATCAGGGACAGTGCAATTAATCTTCCTCAGAGTAAGTGGAGAATTACAGAGAACAGGGAACGAGTTTGACCTCTGTGCATGGTTTTGATGAGGCAAATATTGGAACAAGTGTCCAGTTCTGGTGTCTGGGTCTTTTTTTAGAAAAGATACAGAAAATTCAGAATGAGTTTGGAGGGGAAGTTAAGTCTGTTAAACTTACTGTAAATGAGATCACACACTGTATAGAATTCTGGGTGAAGGAACCAGGTTCTGAAAGGCTGTTTAATCTGGCAGAGAAAAGCAGAACAGTAACTCATGGTTAGAAGTTGTAGGCAGACAGACTTTACACAGGTAATGGGGTATTTGTTTCTGAAAAGGAAATTGATTAATCAGTGGAGTAAGCTTCCAGCAGAAACGGTGGCTTCTCGGTGCCTGGCTGACTCCTGAGAAGATGCTGTAGAAGGTGGTGGAGATAACAGAGCGTTTGGCTCAGTCCAGGGTGACAAGGGGCCTGCTTGCTGCAAGATCGGGTCTCCACTCTGCAGGGTCTTGCTGTGAAGGGGAGAACCTGTCTGGTGCCACACTCAGGCGTTGCACTGAGCTTTGCTCCAGAGCACTCCGGGAGAGTTGGGAGAAGATTGCAGAGGCTCAGGGATCAGTTTAACCTTTGAGATTCTGTGGCTTTTTGACACCGCATCAGCTTCTCCCTACTATTGAAAGTCTAGGAAATTCCCATGGTTGGAAATTGAAGCTAGACAAATTCTAAGCGCCCATTTCTAAAGGGCTAGCCCTAGGTGACTCTGGGTAGCTCTTGGTCACCAGGAATTTAATTTAAACAGGTCTGTTTTTCTGAAAGATCATTTCAGTTTAGAGGAATTCCATCCAGAATAGTCCTGTGGCATAGAGAATGTTAGACTCCATCTTTAGAGCTGTCCCCTAGGCCTTTTAACATGAGCACAGAGATGGCTGAGGGCTCTCGCTGGATCCACTGGGCATGATCTGTGCAACAGCAAAGAAAAGGGGGTGGAAATCCTTTCCTGTGGATACCCCACCTGACTTTGTTGCTCTTCTGTGTGCCGATCTTTTATGTCCCTTTTCTGAGGCCCTTCTGGCTATAGAGTAGTGATCTCTATACTTCTCTAAGAGGAAGGGATCCCGTTGGAAAGGCAGTTGTGCTCCTCATCTTTCTTTGCTCCGAAGAAGGGCCTGCCTTATTGTCCTAGACCTAAGAGCAGGTACATGTCCGTCTCGAGTTCTGGGTGACAGCAGCAACCCCTGTCACTCGGCCATTTCAAGCTCAGAAAAGGTTTGCAGCTCAAGGCTTGCTGAATGTTTTATTTTCATATAGCCCTCTGCCCAGGCTGCTGAAAGTACTGGCGATTCACAGTGAGACGTGGCTGTTCTCAGGGGAGGATTTTGCTTTTTCCCCAGCTAGCCGGTGTTTAATGGCAGCACAGGCAGGACGTGGCGGAAGCTGGGCGTCTGCCAGTTCAGGGTGGTGGTCGCAGGAGCCTGGTGGTCTTGCAGCATCACCTCTCCGTTCTGCCAGGTGGAGTCTGTCTTTGGTCTGGCACCTTTTCCTGCCTCTGGGGCCTGGAGTGTTGTGCATATGTATCTCATCCAAACTGAGGTGTAAGGCTTAGCTTTCACGGTTGCACACTTGGGGACATTTATAGCTTTTGACCAGCAGTCCACACGACTTCCCATGTGCTTTTTAGCTTACCCAGGTAGAACATTTTGGACGCAGGCTGATACCGTGCCTGGGCTTGTTGAACATTGAATAGCTGGGGCTCTGCTGGCAGAGAGAACCATCGTGTCAGGAAACCTTGACTGGGAAACCTCTGTCCTGAAAGCCAGGCAGTGACCTGTTCGGGACGCAGAGCTGCTGCTGGCAGTCTCCAGCAGACTCTCACAGCTCGGTCCAAATCAGCCCACGCTTGGTTAATGTTCTGCTGGGCTTGCGACTTCATTTTGCCTTGTGGCTTTCCTGGAACAGTGTACTCTGCCTGCCGGGCTCACCTCACCTTTCTTAGACGCTACACAAGGTTGAAATGAAAACAGGGCCTGATTCGAGCGAGCGCGTGCTCTGGGGAGCGTCCCGGCTCAGCTGCTGGTGCAGGGGCTCAGCTGCTGGTGCAGGGCCTCCCGCCCCACGCCTTGAGCCGGGGAGGGTTGTGAGGGTCACCTCAGCTGCCCGGCCCTGCCCTCCGGCCCCGACCTTTGGGGTTCTCTCCTCTCTGCCCACCCCTTCCCCTCTCTGGGCGACGCTCCCACGGGGCTTTCCCGGTCGGGTTTCTGGGAGGGCTCGTCGGGCGATCCCAGCCAGCTTCCTCCAGCGGCAGAGCCCCGGGCAGGCGGGGGGGCGGCGGGGTCCGGTGCCGGGGGCAGCCCCCGGCCGTGCCTGACGGCGCTTTCTCCCGCAGGAGGTTCGCCGAGAAGCACGGCGCGGCGCGGGCCGGCGGCAGCCCCTGAGCGGGCGCGGCGGGGC
>VYZW01009370.1:125372-210081 GCA_013401315.1 Balaeniceps rex | reverse complement strand
GCCGGCGCGGCTCCTCCGGCTGTGGGGGCGGTGCGGAGCTCCTCCGGAGGGAGAGGGAAATCCGCGGCTCCCCGCCTTCCTCTTCTCGCCTGCCCCTGCCCTCCTGACGGTCGCCCCGTCCTGCAGCCCTCGCCCAGGCACACACCTCTCTCCTGGCTCCTCTCTCCTGGAGGGCTGCCGCTTGTCCCCAGCATCCCAGGATACGTTATGCGCTGCTCTCCCTTCCCCTCCCCTCCCCTCCGTCCTCTGTGTAGTGAACACTTCTCATGCAGGAAAGCAAATGTAGGACAAGATAAACCTTTTTTCCTGCTGGAAGGTTCCCGTTAGGGGAGATGGCAGAACAGTTGTAGAGGAGCCAGCGGAAACCTTACAGCCATGTTGGTGTCGGGAGCACACAAATGTCCTGGTTCCTGGGAGCAGCAGGAGCTGAGGAGAGGCCCGCGGAGGGGAAGTGTGCACAGGCACAGGCCCGGTTTGGGGGCTGTGATGCCCAGGGAGGCACGGGCACAGTTGGGCTAGAAGCACTTGTGAAAGCCCCTTCTTGTGCTTGCCGGCACAGGCTGGGAGGCACAGGGAGCCCGCTGAGGTCTGTCGTGAGAGTTAACGTGAGCACTGCCCTCTCTCATTTCCATCTGTGGCACTGGACAGCAGTGTTTCCTCTCCTGCACCTTTGTCTTCTCTCTCTCGCCTCGTCCATTGTGTCTCTGGGGCAGGGACTGTTTCTCATTGTATTGAGTGTCTAGAGCAGAAGGATGTGTTAGTCTCAGTTGTGGGTATTAACATGACCTCACCAATCCCCCAGACTAGGGGTGGGAAAGCTGGGTGCTTCCAGCTAAGCCCAGCTCTTTACAGACTCCAGCTGACTGTCACGGAGCTGGACAGGCCAGGAGTCCCTGCGCCTTGGTCATCGTGCTGTCTTGATAGTGATCTTTCCCATCCGTGCTTACATTTCATATGTTTCCAAAGCAATGTGGTGTCAGTTCATTCCTTCTGAGCATCCTTGGGCGAGTGTTGCTGTGCCCAGGCCTGTTCAAGTCAGCGCAGCCTGACAACAAACCAGTGAGATGAGATGGATCCTGCCCTGGCCTTTAGAGCCTTTTTGGTTACCGCTGCCTATGTGGAGGGGCCCTGGCTGGCTCTGGCAGTACTGATCCTGGCTGCGAGTATGTCCGGGAGCATGGTGCGGAGATGCCCAAACTGACTGCGCATGCTAGGACCAGTTCTGCCGTGTTACGGTGGGGCTGCCTCCTGGCATGCCCTGGCTGCCCTGGACTTGGGTATTCGGGGCTGTGTGTGCCTTGTGCTGCCTCAGGGACTCTGGCTGGGCTCCCCAGTAGCTTAGAGACATTCCCCAGATGCTGTGGGCTGTGTACAGGCTTTGCCTTGGTGTCAGCCTCCGGGCTCTGTGGTGCTGCCATGGTCCGTCCTGGCAGGTGGAGGTGTGCCGATGGGCTCCAGAGCAAGGCCCGGCGATTTGTCTGCTGGTCTGGGAGTCGTGTTCGATGTTGCGCAAAGAGCCATACCAGAGCCCGAGTGTTCTCAGTGCCCAAACACCTTCCCGATCTATGTTTCTAAATTTATACTGTACTCAAGGGATTATGCATTTGTTTAAATGCATAATAAATGCATTTATATGCGTAAGACTGTATCAAAATGCATACCAGAGCTTGCCAGTTAGGCCTTGAGTCACAAGCCTCACTAAGAAGCTTCTCCTGGCATATTAGCTTGCCTTTCTGCTTTCAGAAAGAGCAATTACTGGTTTTATCATGGCAGTGCAGTCAGTGGAAGTAAACCCTGGATATTTCGGGTACCTAGTACGAGTTCAAAGCTGAACTCGTTCACCTGTTTACCAAAACACATGCAGCTGCAGGAGCGGACTCCCCACTGTCCCGTTCCAGCAAGAGCTGGTGGGCTGAGCACTCCTGTCTTCTGTTTGTAACCAGGAGAAGGGCTGGACTCTGTGGTGCAGCACTGGTCAGGATGGTTTCCTAGGGGCTTGGGTTGAATTTTTCATATAGCCCTTGTCTGCAGAGGCTCCCGTTTGCCACCATAGGTATGAACGGTGACAGGCTGTGGTTGTAAGACAGGGGAAGAAGGGAAAGGGTTGGCTGCCCAACCCAGGAACTGGGCTGACTGGGTGTGTGGGACAAAACAGGTGGAACCCGAGAAGAAATGTGGCAGAGCAGCATGGCAAGGAGGAACCAGATCTTCCCCAAACAGATCTCCTGCGGGCTGCCATCACTGTGGGTGGCTGAGCGTGTGGTTTCTCCCCCAGACTTGAGGAGATGCAAAGGCAGGTGTGCCAGGAGGGACAGGCTTGGCAAGCAAGGGTGCCTGCAAGCTGAAAGCGCCTTGGGAAGATAGAGCACCCGAGGTGCCTGGAAGGCTTGTCCATCCGCTGGGGCACATGGAGATATTTCAGATGCTGGAGAGCTAATGGCTTTCCTTTGCTGATCAATATTGCCTATGCTTTCAAATGTGGTAACAGGTTCAGTTTTATAGAGCAATCTCTTGAATATTCTCTGAGAAAGCGACCAGTCCAGAAAATCATTCTAATAGCTTTGCTATTAACGGGCCTGCAGAACTTGAGCCAAATAGAAAAGGCTTCTCTAAGTGCTATTGAAGCATTTTGGGCCAGGCATATTCCATGCATTAGGGAAGATTTGTACTCCTTTGACCAGACATCACTGAGTGTTGTCTATTTATACACATCTAAATATATCCTCTGCAGTCTTCAGACTTTTCTAGCTAGTAGTAAAATTACTTTTCAATATCATGCTATTAAAATGTGCTTGCTGACACTATTTGATAATTTTTGTGCTGGGGGGGGGTGTGTGTGTCTTAAATAAAAACTGTTCTTGAGGTAGTTACCTAAAATGGTGTGGAAATAAAAGCATGTTGTCCATGTAGATGGATAGCAGAAAGAAATGTGGTTGAACAGAAGCAATACTGGAGAGATGCTCAAGCCTGGAAAGCCAAATCCAATCCAGTGTAAGGTTTTGTTGCTTAAGAGTGAACTGTTCTTTCTAGAAATATGTATCAAATAATCCTGTACTTCTGCAACAAAATAGAAACATTTGCTTCTAATTAGTCAGATATACCTTCTGGTACCCCGAAGTTTGAGACAACGTTTTGAAAACAAAATGACAAATCGTGAAGAAGAAGTAACTTCTCATTTGCTCAGGGCGTGTAGCAGGTTGGGGAGCTGGCGGTGCTTTTGGCGTCGGTTCTCCTGCCGGGCGGCCCCATCCCGTAGGAGCTCTGAGGTGGGACCCTCCTTGCGATGGAAACAGGGAGGAGTTCAGAGAGGAGGGAGCGGGATTCTCCTCCACAGACGAACTTGACAGTGCGTTCCCATAGAGCTGCAGGTCTCGGTGCACGGCAGCTGCTGCGGCTGGAGCCCAGGGCCGGTGGTGCCGGGCAGCCTGCTGTGTGCTGCACCCGCTCCGCGGCGGCGTGGTGGGAAACCGCTGGCAGAGGAGCTGATCTGAGCAGTGGTGTCACTGCGTGCTGGGGTGGAGAGCGGTGGTAATGGCTGGCCAGGTCATGTTTTGGAAACGGTGTTACGGACCCAGGGGTAAAAGACAGAGCCCTAATTCCAGGCTATCATGAGTATTCCCACATATCCCTGCTGCAGAGGGGTGAGTCTGTGTCCATGTATGCATTTCTCTGGAGTTAGCGAAGGTCATGTGGGGCTCCTGAGGAGGGATGGAGACCTCTGATATACTCCCAAACAACAAACAGGATCGCTCGTTGGGTTGTGGTGATGAGAGTAATGGCTGGCTGACTGGCCTGCAGCCCATCATGAAATAGTAATGACAGTCATTTCATTTTCTGTGGCAGCTCTCACTGACAGTTCTTGGAGAACTAAGAGAGGCTACAGAGGGAGGGAGAGGGATTGGTATTCAAGGGGGAGGAGATGGGGCAAGGAGAGGGTGAAGGCAGGGCTCTCGGAGGAGGTCCTGGCCCACAGCCCCTTGAGCTGGGTCACTGCATGCCCAGGGTGGCCCGAGGACAGGCGCTGTGCCCCCCGGGGTAGCTCTGGCCCCTCGGAACGGGGTCTGGTCTCCACTAGCCAGAGGTGCGTAGCGCAGTGAAACGGTGTGGTGCCCGGAGCCATGCCCTGCTAAGGACCGGCGGGCATGGATTACGTGGCAGCAGCTCTAACTGCTGAATTGTCCCATTCTTTAGACAGGTCTAAGGGAGTTTGTGGTGTCCGAAGGGCTCCCTGCCTGCATGCCCCTGTCCTGGTTGGCCCGCCGTCCCCTGCCTCGGTGCGGCTGGCTGGGGCGCAGGCTGGGCGTGCCGTGCCTGTGGTCGGAGCCAGGTGGCAGCTCTCATGTTCCTGTGGAATAAATCACTCTACAAATAATATTTGCCCCGAGCAGGCTGAATAATGCAAAAGGTGATTTGTCAAATGGCTAATTCAAGCAATAATGGGAACCTCGGTGAATGCCGCTCTAATTGCGTAGCATGTGGCCAGCAGTAATTCTGAGTGTATGAAGCTGGTTTCTGATGCTGCAAACCCGTGTCCAACGCCTTGCTTTTGAGGTTGCTCTTCTAGATGAAGTTTCTCACCAGGAACTGTCTCTTAGCAAAACATGTCCATGAAAACACTATTAGCTAGCCTTACTTTAAAGTGGAATGTCTTTTTTTTTTCTTGTGAAGTTTTTGTTCAGGCTTCTCTGTGAAGATCATGTTGGACTTCTTTTGGATTGGAGACAGATAAAACTCTTTAGTTTTCATTGCCTCAGCATTGTTACGCTGCCAGATATCTGATATTCCCTGGGTATTTATTTCTAATTCTTTGTACTACCCAGTCTCTGTGCTTGGCCAAGGGGGACGGAGGAGCCGGAGGCCTGAGCTTGACAGAAGAGCCCACAGCAGTGAGGTGTGACAGCTGTGTGCCTCCTGTAGCAGAAAGACTGACCACCGGCTGTAATACAGCCAACGTACAAGGAAAACACGTACAAGGAAGAAAAAGCACCATAGAAAAAGTCACACCGAGAGGAAGCCCCAAAATCTGTTTTCAGTACCCTGGTGGCAGTGCTGCTGGTCCCAGGATTTGGGATGGGATTTCTTTAACAACACTGAGAAGTAATGCAGAGATGTTCTGCTGCACGTGGGTGAGGTGTGGGTTAAACTTCTCTGGATTTTAGCCAGAGTTAAGGGTTTACCTGTTACATGAAGTCTCTGCCCTAGCAAAAAAATGCACATACAGTCAGCAGCACTGCTGATGCTCTGGTAGCTGCATTGTTTTTGTTTTCACCAACGCGCTTTTAAAATACTTGATGTAAAGACCCCCTGATACGGCTCCGTGGGAGCAGGTCTGAGTAAGGCGAGCAGGATTTGTCGCCTTGTCAGCTGTGACTCAGTGGTTCTGCCGAGTACGTGGTGTTTCACAAGAGAGCCTTCTATTCGGGACCGTGATTCAGCTCTGCCGCGCAGTACGAAGCTGTTTTTGCTGTGCTGTGGGCAGATTTGCTGTGCTCGGGGCTCCTCCTGACACGTCAGCGTTGCATCTCCTCTCTGCCGGAGCCTGGCTGCAGCGATGCTGCTCTCGCGGGTCAGAGCCAGGCTCCAAAGTGCATCTCCAGAGCAGCGACCGCTGCTCTCCTCCTGCCAGCTGAGCTGCGGCTGTGGGAGAGGGTTCTGCAGACGGGTGGCACCTGGTCGGGAGAGCGGCGGGGCCCTGAATGCTGCCCCTGAACCCGTGCAAGCTGACACAGAAAACTGAGTGTCTTCCACCGCTACGGTGTAAGGAAACCGGATGAGAACAGCACAAGCCCCAATTCAGGCTCCAGTGGTGTTTGTCAATGCACAGCAGCAGTGTCCTGACAGGCGCTGTGCAGGGGTCCTCTGGCATGGCCTGTGGTGGGGCTGGGGGTGTGCTGCGGGTAGATCCAGATGATGACCTTTCGTTGTAGTGTCGCTTGTGGGTCTGGCAGCACTCGGGCCCTATAGGTTATGGCTTTGCATCCTAGAGAGGTTTTCTTGCACATCCCAGCTCCATGCTGCACCTCTGTGACTCCTGTGTCTGAGCTGTGTGTGCATGCCCTGCTGCTGGGGGGAGCAGGAAGGGAGCTGGTGCACAGGCTGGGAAGAGCTGTGATGCTTTGTGCTGGGGACTGGGACTGTGGGGTGTACATGGAGAGGACTGGCCCTCCAGGTGACGTGTTGCTGCAGAGGCTCTGCCTGGTGTTTGCAAGCAGAGAGCCCGCACAGGAGCCCCTCCTTGGGCCGCTCATCACTTGGTGCCTTGGCCTTAGCAGTGATGGATTGGGCTGCTCCAAACAGGTGTGTCCTTGTCCCCAAGCACGTGGCAAGGATTGCGCTTAGTGACGAGTTCTGAAGGTGCAGTCTGCTTTCCAGTTGCTCCTTGGGGAGCACGGAGCCCCCCCTCTCACTGCAGGTGGGCACCGCAGATGCCCCACTTACGCCTCCCCTCTCTGCATTCCCGTGTTGGCAAGCAGCGAGAAGCCCTCCCGTCGGGGTCTAGTGCACGTCGGAAACATGGGGACGTGGTTAGTGCCCTACAGCATCTCTTTGGATGTCCGAGACGAGGAGGTTTGCTCCTGTTCCAGATAGAAAGAAGATATTTCAGCTCATGGTCTGGTAAACAGAAGTACGTGCATGGCCGTGTACGTGTGTGGTGGTGGGTGAATACTGTACTCCCACAGCGAGCAACTCGGTGTAACGGCTGCTCAGCCCAGCCATTGCCCTCACAACTGTTTTTGCAATTAAAAGTTGCAGAGCAATGCTTTTGTCTTATCCTGGTGGTATAAAGCAGTCTTTTGGCTTTTTAATAGTTTCTTCAGAAAACTTCAGCACCCCGGGGTGTAATTCTTTCACCTCCAGCGTCATGAGAGTGGAGCACTTCCACTGGAGCCATTTCAAAGCTCTGCTGGTTGCAGGAGCTGAGCGTGGCTTCTTGTCTCGCTGCATCCTTGGTGAGGGCCCGGTGCACGGGCGGTGCAGTCCTTCTTCCAGATTGTCACTTAACATACTTATGTAGGCTTAACTCTATACGTGGGTAATCCATCTGCAGTCAGTAGGACTGTCCACACACCTCGAGGTGTTCCTGGCTCTGGGCCCTCTCGGCTGTGCCATTACCCTGGTTACTGTGTAGGATCACACTTAATGTCAGTCACATGGCAGCACCACGTGCGTGAGACGCGTGTTTGCCTGCGTAGCTGTGTCCCTGCTGAGGTGCGGTGCTGCCTGGGGCGGGGGGGGCACAGGGCATTCTCTGAAGCCCCTCAGCATGGAGAAGCTCCTGGAAACAGTAGAGGAGTTGTGCATGCTATAAAACACTGGCTTTTAAAAATTTAATAGAAAGCCATAAAAAATCACAGTGCCTAGCAGTTCTCTGTGTGGGGTGGGAGGTTTCCAGTAAAATACGTCTCTGCAGAGGCTACCGGCTTAGGGGAGGGTTTGTATTTCTTTCCGTGACATATGGTGGTCTTCAGTGAGTGTTGGCCATTAGCGTTGAGTCTTGAGGAGTCGTGACGTGGTCCCCAGCCAGACAGGGTGTTATTGGACTCAGCAGGGTGGTGCGATGCGCTGGTGCATACCCTGGGCGGTGACTCGCAGGTGGCCTGCTGGGCTGGCTGCTCGTCATGGGTGCTGCTTGTGGTGGGCACGCGCCGGGCTCTGTCCAGTGCCGGGGCTGTGCTCGACTCACCGCCGTGGTCCTGGGGGTGTGAAGACGGACCCAGGGGCACCGCTGCCCAGGTGAACCCTGGAGCACGGGTGTCAGAGGGGGAACGGCCAGGAGCCCTGAGAGCAGAGCTGGCCGCTGCCCGCCTCCTGCTTCCCCCCTGACCGGAGCACCTCCAGACCCGGCTGTGGGATGTCGGGCTGCCTGGAGCTGAGGTCGCCTCCAGGATTCACCCCCTGCCTTGCTGTGGCGCAGGGTCTTGGGGCATCCCCCCAACCCACAGCAAAGTGCTGGGCACCAGGGAACCCCCTGGGGATGGGGGATGCCCTGGCTGACGCCCTGCCTGCTGTGCAGGCACGGGGACAGCAGCGGGTGTCATGGCACGGTGTTTGTCTGTCCCTGCCATCCCGCACAGAGGCTCTGTTTGCTCGGCTGTAAGTAAGCAAGCAGAACACACTCCGGCTTGCTGCTTGTGTTCCAGCAACCTGACCTATAGACATTTTGATGTGGTGGTTGAAATGGGAGGTTACTTCCCCCAGGGCTCACATTTCTGTTGTATTCATTATTGCCCATTACTGCCCTGGGTCAGACACTCTGTTTCTAACTTGTTTTATTTAAGAAGCATTCTGCAAACACCTTCTGTGGATTGAAGTAATCCCCATGTCCGTTCCTGTTCATAGAAGGAAAACATGATAAATACCGTGGAAAAAGACACAGTAGGTCAGGATGGATAGTTACAGCTGCCTGCTAGTTCCAAATGAAGATTGTATTAATTTCTAAGGGAACAAATTACAAAAATAGTTTCTAAATGAGCTTTACTAGCGTAGCATTGTGCAGTATATAAAAATGAGCAAAAGATAAACTGCTTAGGTAAATGCCCTTTGATTGCTTGCATTGCTTAGCCACGTGATCCGCAGTAGCTCTGTTCGAGCATCGCAGCCCCTTGCTGCTCACATAGGGGCTGTATTATTGTCTTCTGCGGTTTCACTGGAGGGTACCAAAAGCTGAACTGAATAAGCTTAATTTCTTCTAAGAAGCATTAAAGAAGCCTATGTATAGACCATGTGACTATATTTAAATTGCATCTGGAAAGTTAAAATAACAACAGTAAATAAATAACAGTAATGAGGAGCAAAATTGTGGCCAGCAGGGTATGAGACTCAGAATGCCACGGAGAGGCTAGACTTGCTCATCACCAGCTGAAATTCAGGCCATACATGAAATCAGATACCCAAACGGTTCCCGAATGGTCAGTAATTCTTCCTTGATTTATACTGAGAATGTGAAGAGAGGTGAAGGATAAAAGAGGAGAGTGAAGGGCAACAGCGTTACAATTACCACGTGAATCAGAAGAATTACTCATACTCTGAAGGCGCAGCGTGTTTCTCCTGTAACGCTGGACATGGCAAATCTAAACCTAACATCTCTGTGGAGCAGCGCACACGCCCTCCTGCGAGTGGATGGCACCCTGTGCCGCCACGGCACAGCGCAGGGCAGCACGGCACCCTGCGCCGCCACGGCACAGCGCAGGGCAGCACGGCACAGCGCAGGGCAGCACGGCACCCCGTGCCGCCACGGCACAGCGCAGGGCAGCACAGGGCAGCGGGGAGGGCAGCTGGCGTGCGGGAGTGCAGAGTTCCAGCTGCAGCCGCATTGCCCAGTGCCCTGTGCCCTGTCCCTTCCTCAACCTCTGGTTTGGCCAGTAGTGCAAACTTTGGAAGTAATGCTGAGTATTCAGATGTGAAAGTGGGTTTTTTACACTTGATCCTGAACTGACATGTGCATGCACGGGGCGTCATGGAGCAGGATATCTGAGTTCTGCTAAGTGTGGTCTCCCTCTGCCAAGGCTCTGCTGCCTTTTCAAAGCACGCTGAGTTTCATGGACATAGCTGTGGTTTACATCTACATTAGCAAGTTGTGTGGTGCCACAGAAGAGGATTTCTAGGGTGAGATGGTGGGTGATGAGGACCTGATGTCCCCACCGTGTGCGTTTGGGGAGTTGCATTGGTAAGGTCTGATGGGACTGAGTGCGGATTAGGGTCTGGAGTGCTCTGAGGAGGTTGCAGCACTCACCTTCCCCTTGCGTTTTGCCTGGAAGGGGCACCATGTGCCTGCTCTGGGACGTCTCTGTGGTGTGCACTGCAGTGGTGTGGTCACCCCCGGCACACCGGGGTGGGCAGACAACCTGCGGTGGCGGGTGCCTCCGTGGGCAGGGCCGCTGTGCTGGGGGGACGGGGTCTGACACCTGCTCCTGCTGGCAGTGGCGGCTCTGCAGCCCGTGGGAGTGGTGCTGGTACCGGTGCCAGTGCTGGGCAGCATGGTGCGGTGTGGTGGGGAGCAGAGCGGAGTGCTGGCTCGGCTCTCTTGCCGGCTCAGCCCAGAGCCGAATGCCGGCGTATGACACTCCTTATCTCTCCAGCTCAGAAATGCAGTGCTCAGGGCATCCTGATGGATTTGTGACGCTCCCTGTGGGACTCTGCGCTCATAAACCAATTAAAGGATTACATCGTTATAATGTGGAGAGTATTCTTTGTTTATTAAGTAATGCAGGTATAATTCAATTAGTGACAGGCTGACCTGCTGATGTCAAGATGTGGATGCCAGCCAGGTCAGTGTCTTGAGCTCTGCTTTCCAGCGCGGCGGCTCGCTCGTGTCTGCCCTCTGAACCAGAATGGCAATAGCTGCAGGGAGCAGCTGCCCCTCGGGCAGCTCATCCTGCCCTGCACAGAGCCGGGGGGAAGCCAGGGGAGGGGGAACGCTGCAAGATGCCCACTCTGCTGCACCCTCTCCCAAATGTCTGCCCACGACTGCTTTGGCTCCTAGAGGAGGTGAGCCCAGATGAAGCTTTGGTCTGATCCTGTGCAGCCGTTTCCTTATCCCCTGCACCTGCGCTCGCTCACCGCCTTCCTGGGGGGAGGCCCTGGCCACAGGGCGTGGAGGCAGCAGTGGTACCCATCGTGGCCACGTCTTATCCCACCACGTCAACCTGCTGCAGCCTCTGGTGCTGGCTGCTGGGGAGGTGAAACCCAGGTGCTGCCCCGCGGCACTGGCCCTGCTGCCTTTGCTGGGCTGAGGAGCCTCAAACAGGGCTTCTTCCAGGCACAGGGTCTGGATGCGCGGAATGGCAGGGGGGAGAGCAGGGCCTGGCTCACCTGGGCTTCCAGAGCACAGATGTCCAGCCCTTGCACCTGCACGGCTTCGCTTCAATAGCTGCCCTGGGTTACTGCTGAGCACTAGTTAAAACAGGATTTTGTTAAGGCTTTTAGTACCGTGTTGCTTTATGAAATGGTTTCAATCTAGACTGGGTATTTAATGTTCAGCATGGCTTAGAAAGCACCGTTTCACCAAATGGTGTCCAAAACGTGGCCTGTCTGAGGGTGTGGCATGTGCCCTCTGTACCCCCTGTGTGGGTGACCATGCTCCCCTCCCCGTCCCCAGCTCAGGCTCTGCCGCTGGTGCTGTACTGCGTTTCCAGCTGCCCATGGCACCGTGGCGTGGGCTTGGGAACCACTGCTCGAGTGCCACGATGCGGATGGAGATGTAAATGGGGGCTAAAACATCTCTTCCCTTTGGTGGGGTCCTAAATGCTGTGAGTCCTGTACACAGGGAAATCCTGCGGGTCTGGGCCGTGTGATTACATCCCAGAAGTCCAGGGAAGGCAGAGGACTGCGGATGTTTTCCATAGTGATTGCGTGGCCCTGCTCTGAAAAGGGGAGCCCGGAGGCATTTGTTTGTGGCTCGTGGTGCCTTGGCATCAGAGCAATGCACAGGCTGGGCACACCTCTGCCAGCAAAGAGGCATGAAGAGATAGAAATTTAAAAACTGCTTTACATCAGTAAGGCTGTACGTGAGTAGCTTGAGTAGAATATGGCTAATTCAGCGGATTTGGAGATTAAATTAAAGTTTAAATGTCGGTGAGAGGTGATTTGCTCCCAGGCGAGAGGCATACCATGAAACTCGGCCAGTCCAACCCCAGCACGTAGCTGGGACTGGGTGGGTACAAAAGGCGTTTGCAGACTACCAGAACTTTCCAGAAATACCAGGAGGTTTCACTGTCCAAAATAATGAATACCGGTCAGAAGAATGCCCTGGTTTTCCACGCAATCTCATGACAAAATTACGCTTAGTTTGCAGCACAGATCAGGCAATGCCTCCCTCCTTACATGTTGAATGCAAATATAATGCGAAAAAGGGGGTATCTACACACACGTGTGCAAATATAGATGTGAAAGCAGCTCATGTAGCCTGGCAGTGCTGGAGTAATACAAGCACCTGACAGCAGAAGAGAATTATCTCTGAGGACCAAAGACTGACTTGTAAACCCTGGAATAAATTGCTCTTATTTTGTAGCACTTACTTTCTCGGTTGCACTTTGCAGGGAGTTTGCTTGTCTGCCAGTTACTGTTCGTCAGAAGGAAAACCCCAAACTGCCAGTAGTTTGGCAGCTGTCTTTACAGGAAACTAGGCACAGAAGGTAAAATAAATAAGGCCCCGGCAGTAAACTGTAAAAAAAGTAGAAGGCAGAGGAGGGTGGGAGGGTGGCCCTGGGTTGCAGGCGCAGAGGGGAGCGGAGCAGAGCGGCTGGGGGTGCTGCAGAGGAGGAGCTGCCCTGGCCCCCCGCTGCCCTCGCCCTGCCCTCAGCCCCCACTGCCCTAGCCCACGGCAGGGCAGGGGAAAGCCCAAGCCCTCAGCAGACCGATTCCTGCCTCCCAGGGGAATAAAGCCCTTATTTCCATCCTGACGGTTTGTGAGATATTACATTGTAAAATCCTGACTCTCCTTGTAGAAAAACCCATCACAGGAGAAAAGCGTGTACTTTTTTGGGTGCAGGGGGAAATTAATGCTGATTTCCCAGTTGCCGTGAGGCCGTGCTGTGGTAACCATGGCAACCACACTTCAAAGACAAGGGTTAAAATACAGGTTTCCCAACTTTGGTACCAGCAGAGGAGACATCCTTTCAATGCCTTTTCCCCAGAAGGTGTGGGTTCAGGGGAGCGGGAGGGGCGTGTGGCTCTCCCCTCTCCCAGCCCCTCTCCCCAGGGCAGGGCACCGCTGGCCGGACGGGTGGCACTGGCACCATGTCTACCCAAAACGCTCAGCCGGTCGGCACCCTTCACAGCAGCCTTGTTTTCCTGGGACTGACACCTTCCACTACAATATTTGTAATGCTTTAAACCTCCCGGGTGCTGCTTCTGTCCATGAAGCTCAAGCAGCTTCTTCAAATCCTTCCCAAAATTACAAGATTTGAGCCTGTTTCCTTGGAGGACAAGAGTGAAAGCTTGGGATCTGCGTGGTCAGTCACAGCCTAGCAGCTCTCCGTGATGCTTGGTGTGAGTTTCCATGTGCTGGCCGTGATCAGCTGTCCTGACATTTTTCCTTTTCCCGTCCTAGTGTGATGCAATATCTTATTTTCTTTTTACCTGCGCCCTGCTGCTTCCATCAAAATGTGCCGTTGGTTAAGGCTGTAACTTTGACGTGGCATTCGTCCCCATAAAGAAGTTTGTACATTAATGTGATACAATCATGTTGTAGTAGGATGGTATCTAAATACTTCTAAATGTCAGTTCGTGTTGATGCATGAATGCTGTTTCATCATGAAATTAATTGCAAATACACCACCTCTGGGCATCCGGGAATGACAGTCTCCGCAGTGCTCCCAATTACCAGCCAACACTCATGCAGCCAAGATAATGGCGTATGAATGAGTTAATGGTAGTTGGAGGGGCTGGGGGGGAGGATACCTGTTACCAGTTAATGAAGGGGAAAAAGACAATGGAGGGAAGTCAGTTCCCCAGCAAATGAGGACAGGAATGGAAACAGCAACCTGCCTACATCTCTGACTTGATTTGAAATTGATGTTATCATCCTTGCAAATGTTAGCTTCCTCTCTGCATTCTCAGAGCAGCGGTTGCAGCGGTGCCAGTTGGTTCCAGCTGTGCCAGTCGGTTCCAGCTCCTCGTGCCCGGCCGTCCGGGTGTGCTCGGTCCGTGTGTCCCAGCCCCTGGCCCCTCACTCCCCGTGCTCACCGTGCTGAGCCCGACCTTCGGCGCTCAGTGGCTTCTGCGTAGCCACACATTTTGGGTTGATGAGTTGACCCTGGCTCTGGCTCCCTGCCTGCCACCAGCGAGCTCCTGTGCCCAGGGGCTGCCAGGGAGCGTTGCCCTCCAGGGCAAGAAACCCTTGGGGACCCCAAAACTGGGGCTGATTCCTGGGGCAGGGCAGTCCCGCTGGGTGCCCAGACCGCAGCGCTGTGTCTGCTGCAGCAGGGGGGCATGGCCTGGCGCTTGGGGTTTGGCCGGCAGCACCCAGCGTGTCCCTCCCAAAGGGTTAAAATGGCCAAGGCTTTGGGTGAGGAGCGGGCGAGCGGGATCCCAGAGGGCAAGTGGGATCCCAGCTGGGGTGGCCAAGGCTAGGGCTGACTCCTGCACGGGAGCCACACTGGTGGGGACTTCCATGGTTGCCACTGAGCACAGTGGGGCTTTCCCACTCCTCTGGGCCACAGAGGAGGGCTCACACAAGCTCTTCCTTTCCAGCAGTCTCGGACCGGCTTTATTTGTGTTAGCGATGCTGAGCACGGCAGCTGGCCAGCACCGCGCCTGGAGCGTGCGCTGGGCAGGGAACTGGTGCGGGTCTGGGGCTGGGCAGCCCGGGAAGCTGATGCGACTTCTCAAGCAGCAGCTGCGTGCACTTGGAGCAGCAAACCAGGGGCAGAGCCCAGGACTCCCAAAACCCTGCTCTGTGCGACGTTTTGCTCGGTGCAGCAGGCTGAGACTGCCTGTGCCTCGCCAGTGCTGTCCCATCGAGTGATGATGGACATTTTCATGAACCTGGTGAGTTAGTTGTGTCAGCCAGGCTGTGAGTGGGAAGGAGGGCAGGGTCCCAGTGCTCCAAGAGCCGTTTTGGAGCAGGGCTGGAGCAGCGGGCAGGGCTGATCGCTGTGTCTCAAAGGTAGCCTGAACACTGCTGATGGGTGGCGCAGGCTCCCACGGCAAGAAGGAAGGAGGGGGCGTTTGCGTAGCCCTCCTCGCATGCAGTGTTGTTGGGCTTCCTTCTAAACTTGGTGAGGCTGATGCTGTGGGGAGGAGGAGGATGAGTGTGGTGGGAGCGTGCCACTGTGCGGCAGTGCTCATCAGGACGATGCTCTCCCCTGTCCCTGTCCTGCCAGCGCAGGCAGCCAGGCAGTGGGGTGCATCCTTCTGCAGGAAACCTCCCATTTGTCGGGCCACGACATCTCATCACTTCTGCAGAGGTGATGATGCTCGTGTCCCACGCAGTGCCCATTTTTCACATTATATCGATGTATTCCTGCGTGTGATCACAGAGGACAGAGCTGATGGCTGAATCCTTCCACCGTGAGTGTAGGCCGCTCTGCTATTTCATTAGAGCCGGTTACTGAGGGGCACCAGGCTTCAAAATGGAATCACTTTGCTTTGTGAAAAGTCTTTTCCAATATATTTCCAGCTGTGCTGTGGTGGGTGCATGTGCTGAGTGTCAATATGTCGGAAGGAAATTGCACATAAAGACAGCTCTTTACACCGAGAAGATGCAGTAAGGACAGTCAGATCTCATTCAGAGATTGTGTGAAAGAAAGGCTGCTGTGGTATCACTAGGAGATATTGCTCAGTGCTTTGGGGATTTGTTTGTTTGTTTTTCTGTGTGCATATGTAAATGAGAGTTTAACTGATTGCAAATAGCAAAGTAGCACATTCCCCTAATTTAAATGGGTAAAGCAGAGTGAAGCATTGCAATATTCCTTTCTAGTGGCGTGAGCTGTCTTATGCCGTGGCTCTGGTGCGCTGCTGGGTAAGAAACCCATTTACCCTATGTCATCTCTAAATGCCAGAGCCTGGCAGATAAGACCGCGCTTGTGCTGCTTGGTGCCAATCTACGCCTTCTGCAGCGCATTTCCCCTGTTCTGCTGCGGCTGGGGTGCAGCCAGTCAACGCGTGGCTGCTTCTTCAGGGGGCTGGGGTGGGCACCTCATGGCGGTCTGGTTGGGGGAGCCTCAGCTGGGGCCGGGGCAGCCTCCCTGGGCAGGGGCGAAGGTGGAGTCCCCAGGGGTGGCTGGGGCACCCGAGGCAGATGGTTGCTGGAGCGGGTGATTGCAGGCATTCGCTTCCTTCCTCTCCTTCAGTTCAAGAGAGTAATTTCATGCCTTAAGGGCATCGCTCCTGAGAACACAAGGGTTCATATTTTCCTGGGCAATGTTCCTGGCAGCTCTCCTGCCTGCTGTTTCTAACACAGCCTGTTTGTGGCTGCTCTTCTCCCAGCAGCTCCTGGGTGGTACCCATGGTGTTTGGGCAGCGATGGACCTGTTGCTGATGCCTCCAGATGCTTCCCCTGGTCATGGTTGATCTGAGAGCGGCAGGGTGACGCTGGGCTGCTGCTGCTGCTGTCTGGTGTCAGTTCTTGGCCCATCACTGTCAAAGCCGAGCAGGTCCTGGTGCTGGTGTAGGTACATACCTGCCGCTGTGGAGTCCAGGCATCACCTCAGGAGCCGGCCAGGCTGTCACTGCTGCCTCCGACAGGGTCCTGGGAGCACTGTGACTGCTCTTGGTAGTGCTTGAGAGATGCTGGTCTGCTGCTACTGGGTATTTACGTGTCCCCATAAAGTTTCATGATGTTTTTCAGTGACTAGATAAAAGCAAACCCAAGGGTCAGCTCCTGCCCTGTCACGTTTCCGAGTCAGTGTTGCTCAGCCTGGGCAATTCCTTCCTTAGGGCAGATCTCAGCTGGGGGGAAGCTCAGCACCTGCCCCTGCGCAGGACGAGGAGTCGCCTCCGCAGCGGTGGCAGGTCATCAGCACTGAGAGACGGGGGCTCTGCCTGCAGGCTTGGGTCCTGCCCGCAGGCTCTGGTTGGCCTGCAGCTCTTCTTGTCTATGGAGACCATTTGTTTATTGCTTCCTTCTCCCCATGCACAACTACCCCTTATTTTTTTTGTCTTTGTCTCTCCATGCTGCTTGGCCCTGGTTGTGAAAAGTAGGGAACAAGAGGATGGAGATTGCTGCCTCTGTCTGCCAGAGCAGCAGCACTGTGGCTTTCTTTTAAAAATGATAATAGTTATTGTTACCAGTGTTATTGTTTTTATTTTTATATTTTTTTCTCAAACACTTCAAGGAAGTTTATTCTGGAAAGCTTATAATTAGCAGGTGCTGCCGGAGGCTGGGGGAGAGGTGCTGGGTAGTTCCTCTCAGCAGTGGGGCGCCAGCGCTGGAGGAGGGGAGGTGCTGGTTCAGCATCCCACCTCGGGAAGGGCTGGGACACAGAGGAGAAGGGGCAGGCAGCTGGGCTCGGGAGGGAGGAGAGGCATTTCAGGGGTCTGCTGCTGGCGAGCTGGGGGCATGGCAAGGGCACTGCGCCGAGAGATGTCGTGCACGGAGGTGTCTGAACTGGGCAGACGGCTGCTGCTGGCGGGGGCAGCCACCCTGGAGGTGCCGGGCACCCACTGGGTGCCCAGGCGAGCGCGGTGTGGTCCTGGCACCCAGGCGAGCGCAGCACAAAGTGGTCCTGGCATCCAGGCAAGTGTGGCACACCGTGCTCCTGGCACCCAGGCGAGCACAGTGGTGGGCTTCACCCCGCTTGCATATAGGCTGTGCATCCGCCCAAAGCAGGTGCAGGTTGCAGGTGATCAGCAAGTAACGTACGTGCAGCCATCGGTCGGAGAGGGGGGCTGGGGCTGGTGTGCCAGCGAGCTTTCCGAGGTCACCAGCTCATTCATTTGCAGTGGGTGTCTGTGCGGGAACAGGGTGGGCATGGCAAGAGTTATTTTCCAGCAGTTGCCTGCAGCAGGCACGTGCGTTGTTCCAGCTCCTCTGTGCTGCCCTGGGCCCATGTGCCCGGGCACGTAGCCGGCGTGGCTCTCCCCTCCCTGGAGGACGAGCAGATGCCGGGGGAGGTTCCCGGACAGGCGCCCACCCCAGGGCTCAGCCTCTCCACCCCCGGGTTCCCCCTCCGCCCCGGGGTTCCCCCTCCGCCCCGGGGCTCAGCCCCCAGCTCAGCCCAGCCGGGATGAGCGCTCCCGTACGCAGACTGGTTTTGGAGTGTGGTCGCAGTGCTCACTCCGAAAACAACAGGGAAGATGAAGGCAGGGGTAGGAGGAGGCAGATTACCCCTCTGCCCTGGCCCACAGCAGAGCCAGGTGTGGCTGTTTCGGGAGCATCCCGGGTTGTTTCAGACCTGTGTGGTTTGTCCACACCTGGCTGGGCTTGGCTGATGCCTGGCCGGACCCTGGTCCGCGGGGCCAGCAGAGGCTGCGTGATGGTGCTGAGTGCCTGAGCCTGGGCAGCCGAGCGGCAGAGAGGGGGCTAGGCCTCGGCTACCAGCCTCGGGTCTCTCCCCGCTGGAATGGCGGTTTCTGATGAGTCCCGATGTGAAAGTCAGTCTCATCTGTAGTGCTGGGCCAGTGTCAGTCGCTGTCTCCAGCCAGTTCCAGTATTAACTTCCAGCTCGTTAACGTCTCAGGGCAGTAGTGGGGCTTGAGGCAGAGCTCGCATGGCACCGTGGGGCAGAGAAAGCGTGGTGCTGCTGCTGGAGAAGGGGAGGAGGAGGGATGGCTTTCCCTTTGCCCTCAAGCCAGCTCTTGGCAGCTCCTTGGATGGTGAAGTGTAAAGGAGCACACACGTTTTGTTTGAGGAGAGGGAGCAACGCAGAGTGGTGTCTGTGCAAGAGAAGCCCTCCTCCACGCCGAGTGCGATGGGTGGGAGGCAGAGCGGAGAGCAGCAGCCTGGGACAGATGCAGCAGCCCCTGAGGACAGACAGACTTCCCCCGGTGATGGTTTTTCAGGCTTGCGACATGGAGCTTCGGCGAGGCTGTGCCAATGATTTGGGATCTGCATTCGCCATGTCTGTACCGGGAGCAGGGGTTGGATGCTCACTCACCACGTGCCACCGCGCGTGTGCTGCACACACAAGTGCTGCTCTGAAGAGCTTGCAGCCAGATAGATAAAACTGGCAGAAGAGGGATTCTTAAGTAGGAACTGAGCTCTGAAGCAGTTCAGTGACTTGCAAAGCGTTTCAGAGGCATCTGCGGCAGCCAGGGATGAAGCACTGGCTGAAAAGGCTCATCCCAGGCAGGGCAGGAGCTAACCTTCCGCCCCTACTGCAACACCTGGCTAGTACGTGTGAAACAAATGTAGCACCATTATTACCACAAAAAAGTCTCTTCGATGAGTAAAATGTGCAATCCTGACAATAAAACATAAGTGCAATATATAGAAAGCATATATCTTTCAAAAGACTTAAAATTCCTGCTTCTGGGAGAGATGTAACATTACCATGCTCACAAAATCAGTGCTGAGTGGCAAACTAACTTGAAAATGATTGTCAGCCTTGTGAGCACTGAAAGTGCAGCCCACAGCATTGCTCTGCTCTTATCTGTCCCCATGCTGGAAAACTGAAGAACTCTACTTTTTTCCATCTCCTCCACCCCATTTTTAGTTACAAAATTAAGCAAGAGCAGAAAGCAGAAGAGATGGGAAAGGGAGAACTTTGATATCAAAGCTGAAAATTTAAAAAAAAAAAAAGTTTTGGATTCCTTAAAATAAAATTTTATTTTCAGTAAAAGGCTTTCTTATTGAAAGAAATTCAATTAGCATCAGTTCTTTGCAGCAGAAATTAAGTGCATGAAAAAGTATTTGCATATCTCAGAGCCTTCCGTGGAAAGGGAAGGATAAGTTGCTTTTGCTTTTCTGTTGCTTTCTGTAATACAATAAAACTAGAAGAAAAAACAACAATCAGCAACAGAAGTTGTAATGTTGGCAAATGATGGTGGTACGTTTACGGTAGCCACGGAAAGTGCTGCATTCGCAGCACGATTTCCAAAGGCAGAGGTTTGCATCCCTGCCGCGGAGGAGCCAGTCACTCACCCGTGTTACAGAGGGGCTGCAGAGACCTCTCCTCTCCTGTGCGGTTTATTCAAGGTGTTCTGAAATCCGTGGCTGTCCAGGGTCTCTTCCCCAACTAATCCCTTCCTGGCCTTGGGTGGTGGTCCAGCCGTGGCAGCCACGGGAGGCACAGGCAGCTGCCCACATGTTGCCGGCGTGGGTGGTGTCAGGCAGGGTGCTCCGCTCCTGGAGCAATTCACTACTGGTGGCCCAAAACCTGCGTCACCTTTCGCGCGGCTGGGTGGGAGCCGGCTTCGGCTTCTGCTGAGCAGCCCGCCCCATTGGTCCTTCGGTGGGCACGGCTGGGACCCACCGCATTGGGCCCTGTCCCACCGTCCCCTCCACCAGCACTGGGACCTGCCCCACCATCCCCTCCGCTGCACCGGGACCTGTCCCACTGTCGCTTCCACCGCACTGGGACCTGCCCCACCATCCCCTCCACTGCACCGGGACCTGCCCCACTGTCCCTTCTACCACACCAGGACCTGCCCCGCCATCCCCTCCACCGCACCAGGACCTGCCCCACCATCCCCTCCGCCAGCACCGGGACCTGCCTGGCTGTCCCCATCCCTTGGGGCACAGGATCCACATTTTAGCTGGGCTTGAGCCTCTGGGTGTTGCCTGCAATTGTAACTAACAGGCAGTCTCTGTACCAGGAAATACCTTGGAAGTTTTCTGAGTAAACTTTTCTGCTAAAAAATGCCGTTGTTTGGAATACAAAACGCTCTGCTCAAAATGTTTCAAGTTTGATGACTTTTTCTTACATTTAGGACAAGTTTTGGAATGACCTGCCCCAGAATTATGGTTTTTGCAGGGACCTGGAGCATGTGGTGTTGTGCAAAGCCGGGATGTCAGCAGCTCTCTGCGGATGCTGAGGACCGCTGCGCTGTTCCGATGCTGCCATTGGCGCTGTGGAGACTGCCGGTGATACTGGCCCACTGGCAGTCTGAGGTGTTCGGGCTCCCCAAGAGTAATTTTGAAGAAAAAAGATTGATTCTTGTTCAGTTCAGAGTGAAACAAAAGTTGAAAAAACTCCTAGCAAAATCCCCCGTCGTCATCTCTGTCTCGGCTGTGCCCTTTTGCAGGTGGGGGCACGCTATTCTCTTTTATTTGCTGTAGCAAACACAAACAGATGAAAAACTATGAAAAATCTCCCAAATCTCCAAGCATGGACTGCTCCCTCACCCCTCTTGAACCCCTGCAACAGCAAAGGATGAGAAAGGCTTATACCTCATCCCAAACCCCTGCAGAGGGTCCCTCTGGGCAGGGGTAGCTCCTCCCTGCCTCCGCTGCAGTCCCTGAGCAGTTGGAGCAGGGTGCTGCGGGTGCTGCGGGTGCTGCGGGTGCTGCGCAGGCAGGAGCAGCCCCGTCTGGGTTTGTCTCTCCCTGTCTCTCACTTCCCCATGTCAATCTAAGGGCATCTGAGCGGCAGGAGCAATGTGGGGGAGACCTGGACTAAATGGGAATCGTGGCCGGGTGCTGCTCCCTGCGCTGGGGACACCTGGGGACGCATCCAGCCTGCTCGGGCTTGCGCGGTGGGCTCTCCTGTGCGTCCTCCTCTTCCTTCTTCGTTAATCTCCTTTCTGACCAGCTTGCTGGGGTCAGTGAGTAGGATGTGACGCGCACCACATCACGGAAAAATGTATTCCTGTGCCTAGAAGCCTAGAAATGAGGAAAAGTAATGCATTTTTAAAGAGGACATTCTGGGAGAGCAAAGTACCTCCTTTGATTTCTGTGCATAATTTAAGAATAACTCCATTAGCTTCAGTAAAGTCATGCTAATTTACCTGAGGTAAAAGTTTGAGGTTTCTTGTTTCTACAAGCTTTTTCCCGCATAATGCTGCTCTTTCTCCTTTTGTGAAAAGGGAACTGCGTAATTTTCCTGATACTAATTAAGATAAGAGGGAATTATACCTAAATGTATTCAGTGGAAAATAAATAAGTTTAAAACATGCCCGAACTGCAGATTAAAATCACCGGCCCGGTCACCGATTGAGCCCAGGCATCCTGAACAGCGGGGGGCTCTGTGGTTAGCTGATAGGGTGACATAGCCAGGGGTGCAGGCTGGGGAGCTGCTCGCGATCTGCAGGGACTTCCTTTTCATTTTTCTTTGAAAATTGTGGAGAGTGGGGAAGGCTCACGCAGGTAAGAGACGCAACAGAGAGCAACCGTGCTGTGGCCACCGGGAGTTGAATGATGTCTGTGCTGAAGCTACTGGCTTCCCGCTGCGCTGGTCCCCTGCGCGGCAGAGCTCCGGGGGGCTGCCGAGCTCAGCGCACTGCCGCTCGCTGTGCCTTCTCCACGGAGCATCCCTGTGTGGGCGACCGGCTCTCCTGATGTGGGTGCACATTGCCGCAGCCGGCAGAGCTGCAGGCCTGCACGGGGGTGTTTGTCCCCTCCGGGCATCGCACTGCGCAGGCAGACCTGTGGGCTCCCACTGCTGCCCCTGCAGCACTCCAGGGACTGTGTCCTCCTGGCTGCGAGCTCCGGTGTGCGAGGAGGTGCTGGAGTGCCGGCGGTGTGCGGGCGGTGTGTGTGCCAGGGCTGGCCTCCGCCCGCTGCCCACTGGGAGCTGGCATGAAACGCTTGGGAGCGGGGGCTCACACGTGCTGCTTTGCCGTGGCGGTGCCGCGCTGGTGGGCATGGGGAGCCTGCCCGGTGAGGGTCGAAGGCGCTGGCCCCTGGGGAGGGAGCAGCCAGCTCTGGAAGGTGTCAGGGAGCCTGTGCGGTGGTGCGGGCAGCGCCCAGGGACGTGCGCCACATGTTGAATTCCCTTTTGTAAGTTAGTGAAAGATTTTGTTCTTCCGAGCTGGCAAACTGCAGGTTGCAGTGCTATTCCGGCTGGTTTTGTTCACACCTGATGTAACACAAGAGTTGCCTTTTACCGTTGGTCTGGAGTGCACCGCGCTGCTCCTGCGAGCGATGGCAATACAGTTTGGGTGGGAAGATGCAGCCAAAGGTCATCAAGAGCTCTGTCTTCTCCACGCCACTATCAAAAGCGGTGATGGGATGCAAGCTGGGGAAACCCACTGTACGGCTGCAGGGCGTGTGGCGCAATGGACAGAGCCTGGCGTGGTCCTTGGCAGCTGCCACGCAGGCTCCTGCACAGCTGGCCCACAGCTGGGGGCAACTGAATTATGGCATAAAAATAGTGCTTCCAGGTGCGCAGCCCTCGTGAGGTGTTGCAGACGACCAAAGCCAGGATTAGTCTCAACTTGGTGTATGGATGGATTTGGGGGGGGTGTAGGTGTCCATCTATCAAGCGTTCGTTTCGTGAGTTCAACAGAAATCTTGCAACAGCAGCACAGTTGATCAATTTTTGAAGCAGCAATTAAAATCTAAACTTCTTTGCCAAAACCTTAAGTACGTCTCTTATCTAAAATGCTCAGACACATTGCTGAGTTAAGAACATTAGGACCAAGAGACCCATTAAATTATCTGGCACAGAAGACATAGCTATAAAACCTGCAAACTGACTAGATCTCGCGCTGCAGATTTGATGGTATCTTCTTTATACACTAAGATGTAGAAAAGGAGGGAAAAGACCTTTCAGAATAATTCCTCTGGGCTAGAAGTTTTGAGAGCGGGTAAGGATTTCTTTTTCCAAAAATCTGTGTAAAATATTTTTGATCTTGTCCAGTTGAAAGGAAACCCGCTTTTGTTTGTGTATTTTTACTTTTTCCATCCTACAAGACGTTTAATCTGTCTTTTGGAAAAAGACAAAAAGATACAACGCTGTTCTGTAAGCCCTTCCCTGATTAATTAAAATGATCTGTGATAATTAGATTCAGAAACTGTTCAAAACTGTAACTCAGAGGTGAGGTAAGGTCATAAACATAATCAGTGTACAGCTTCTCCATGTTTCAGTGATGCCGTTCATCAGTGATCTGGTGTCTTTGCAAGTTCTGAGCCGCGGTTTATTAAAAGAAATAGCCTCGCGTTACACGGTAGGCTTTATTTATTAGCCAAAGCTCAGTGCTTAATGACCAGTAAACACTTGTGTCGACACTACCCCGAGTAGCCCAGACAATGTGGTTTATTAATGGGAAGCAACAGAGGATGGAGAAATGGCCAATTAACACGTGAAATAACAATGCGCCTGCTTCGGTGACCGCTTGGGCTGGGGCCCAGAGCAGCTGTCTGGGAGCTGGGGTGCTTTTGGGGTGACAGAGGAGCCGGGGTGCTTTCGGGGTGCTGGAGGAGCCGGGGTGCTTTCGGGGTGCCAAGGAGCTGGGGCGCTGGCGGGACCCCACTGCCCCATCCCTCGGAGGTGCGCGGGGCTGGCGGGCACAGGCTGTCCCTTGGGGTGAAGGGCAGCAGATGCTGCTGGAGCTGCCCTTCTCGCAACCCTTTCATGAGCCACATTTCTGCCAGACCACAGTTTTAATTCTCGGCCCTGCTCCCCAGAAAAAATTCTGCACGCTGAGGGCCTTTTTTTGTGCCTGCATATCTGTCTTCTGGGGTCAGTGGAAGTTTTCTAATTAAAATGTTAAATATCCTTGGGTTAGGTACCAGGTGCAGAAGGAGAATTAGGTTTTGGAAACAAATAAAAGCCCGTCATAGGACTGGACCTAACACGAGGCAAAGAGAGAAATACTGTCAAGGGTGATGCAGAAGAGAAAGAAGATTTCAGTGGTTATTTCTGTTTGCCATTTGCAAAGAAGCAGAGAAATGCAAACTCATGGAGACAATGAGAGATTTTCTACTACAAGAACTAAGGAAGAGGTTAAAAAGTGACAGTTTAAGTAAGGCATTTTAAAAGTGGCAGAACTGGATAACTGGTACCCAGGAGTATTAAAATAATTGGCCAAGGAGCTCCCCGAGACAGTAATGGTTTATTTTTAACAAATCCTGGAACACTGTGGACGAACCAGAGGAATGGGAAAAGGCTAAAGAAAATTGGTAGAAAAATTAAATATGATTGGGTCCGGGGGGAATTGTGCTGTCAGCTCCTCCCGGGCCAGATCACTCTTCTCTCCCTGCTGGCCTCCCACTGGCTTTGCTCTCCTCCCACCCGCATACCCTCACAATTTCCACCACAGGCTCTTCCCGCAGACCCGGCGATGCGAAGCAGTGGGATCTCCTGCCCTTCCTGCTCCTGGAAAGCTGGCCGTTGGGATGCGCTGCCGGGATGGCAGCGGCCGTGCTCAGCCACCTCTCCCATGCTCCATCTCGGCAGCCGTTCCTACCTGGATGCTCTGCCTTCCCCCGCTCCTCTGTCTCCCTGTCCCTGCACTCCTCTGCTGATGACTCAGTGCTGGGCATGGGATTTCTGGGCTTCTCCGGTGCTTGCTTTCCCCAAGGCATCCTTGGGGCCGCTGGAGCCTGTGGAGCCATCCAGGATGTGAGCCCACTGCCGGACAGCAGTTCCCATCGACCCTCCTCGCTGTCCTGGCTGTGCCAGCGGAGCAGGGGAGCGAGCCACCGCAGACCTGCAGCCCTCCCTCGGCAGAGAGTCGGCGTGAGGCACCCCTGCCCCAGCGAGCCATTTCAGTGTGGGTCACTGTGCTGATTGCGGCCACCGCTGGCTGGGGCGTGGGGTGCCCACGAGCAGGAGGGGTAACGGACGGTGTGTAAGGTGCCCGGTGCTCCGAATGTGGAGTTGCAGGTGCCAGCCAGCCCCACGGCCCACGACCCGCTCTCCAGCCTCGACAGCTCAAACTGGCGTATTTTGCTGGAGCTTGGCTCATCCACTGTGAGCAGCTGCTGCTGGCATGGCTGCCCTCGGCAGCTAGAGATGCGCTCAGGGTGCTCCGTGTTTTGTTGTGCTGTTTCAGGAGCGTTCTCAGTTTCACAGGGGCTTGGGGTCTCTCGCTGTCAAGCCCAGCTCCTGATTCCTCTCCGGGGTTATCCCTGAGAGTTCAGTCTCATGGCTCCCCTTTCCACATCAGAAATAGGAGTTTAGTAGTCTCCTCTCCCATCTCTTCCCAAAGCCTGTCTCTCAGCAGTCTGTATTTCCCAGGGGTGGCGATCGCCCCTCTGGTACCCTTAGTGTCCTGAGCTGTGCTCTCTGGGCTCGGAGGCTTCAAGCAGCATGCATCTCTCATTGTTTCTTCTTGTCTTTGTTAGGTACAGTTAGATTTTACTGTATCTTGACAAACGTAGGAAGGATGATTTCCAGCTGTCAGTTACACAAAATCCCCCCCGGCGGCAGGGGACCCCTGCTCCGGACCAGTGGTGGAGGGAGCTGCTCCAGACCTGGTAACCTTCACAGCCAGCTCCTCGCTGCTGTAGCTGTTTGGAGAGTTTCACGTTTGATTGATTGGCAGTTGTTTAACTGATGACGTCAGAGGCTGTATGATGATGCTGAGTCCGTAATCCCTGAACGCTGGTCCCGTTGCAGCCCCGCAGACCGCTGCCACACCGAACTTCTGGTGTCCCGAGCCTAGTAAGTGCCGACTGGACGTCTGTTTGACGTGACCGTGTGACGGTGCAATCACAGTACTAATCCGGCATCACGACGAGTCCCTGTCCCTCAGTATGCGTACATCCGAGGCCTGTTCGATGGTTCTTGCATGTCCTGATCCCTGCTCACAGACCTTTGTTCAAGAGCAAGGCTTTACGTTTCACAGGCTTCTGCAGGTTCTCCTGTCTCCATCCTGCCCAACACAGCTTCCCGGACACATTTCCCTATACCCTATACCTCATATGGTCTCCAAAGCATACCAGGTTTGTAAGCCCTTTGGCATCATTATTCTGTTGCCTCTAAATAGTAAGCTGGCGATTATGGAAAGAACCGATCTGAACGGATAGCGCGGGCTTGGCATATAATTTCCTGATTGCACTACGGAGATAGGCTTAATGACTTTCTGCAGGGTGTTACCTTCTGCTGTGTCCTCTGCAAATTTACTTTTCACTCTTTCTGGGAGGGTCAACTCCCTTGTTTTTGAATCCAGCGGAGGTGGAGTAAGTTATGTTGCATGTCACTCGAGGGAGCGACTTGCTGGGTGCCGCCAGGATGGGGCCCCTGGCAGTGGTCATTGGTCATCGCAGACTGTGCAGCCAGAGCTGGTGCGCGCTGCTGTGCCTGAGGTCTCCCTGCCAGACCCGGCCGAGCATCCCCGCGGCCGGGCATCCCCGCGGCCGGGCATCCCCGCGGCCGGGCATCCCCATGGCCGAGCATCCCCATGGCTGAGCATCCCCATGGCCGAGCACCCTGTGGCCGAGCATTCCTGCAGCTGAGCTCGCCTGGCCTGCCCCGGCAGACAGCACAGGGCAGTGGCTGGGGTTCAGCACCTCTGCCCAAGTAACCCTTTCATTTCTGTCTTCCCCCTGACTGCCACTGATCTCCAATTTGCTGTCTGTCCTGTTTCCACAGCACTGCTAACGTTTTGTGCAGCTTATCATTACTTTCTTCTGTTGCTTTTCCCTATATCAGGAAACCATAAATACGTATTTTAGAGCCATCGGTTTTTTCAAGCGTGCACATCACTACCTCCTGAAAAAATCCCAGCAGCAGATTTTGAGCCAAAGGGAAGATTGCAAAAATAGTTTTTCCCTTACGGCACATTGAAAGTTTCTCTTTTAGGCTAAATTGTCCAACCCTGACAGATGTATCTGAAGTTTTAAAAAATATGGGTCCCAGTATTTCACTGAAAGTGTCATCCTTGGCTGGTAAAGGAAAATACGGCTTTTAGTGTGCCCATTGATTTCCTTTGGATCTAAATACGGACAAAGATCCGTCCGTTCCCTGCTGCAGCTGCGTATGCGCAGTCAGTAGGCTCTTGTGTTCATGTTTCGAGTAGTGCTGTTTCAGGCTTGCTTCGTGGTCGAGCTCTGCTTTGAGTTTCCGAGAGCGGCCAGAGGGATTGCTGAGAGCTATGTCCCCTCGCTGGCTGCATGAGCCTGTACAGAGATCCAGGCACGGGCCGCCTGCGTGGCAGTCCTGAGCCTCTTCGGTGCTTGCACTCTGAATCGAGATGGGGAAAGGCAGGGCTTTCCGCTCGGTGCTGGCTTTTCGCTGGAGACTTAAATCACCTCCATTTCTTCCCTGACCTTCAGCCGAGGGGAGGCAGCCACTGCTCCCAGCCTCACCCCAGGTCCCCGTCGAGCAGGGGTGCTGGCATGGGACATGCACCGCCTCTCCTGCCCCGGCTGCATCGCCAGTGCATGGGAACCTGTCCTGGGGGCTGGGGGCTGGCCCGGCACTCCCCCCTGCCCTGGCACTGCCCTGTTGCTGCTAAACACAAAGCGTGTGCCAGTGATGGTGCCATTTGTGGTTGTCGTGGGGTTTTCAGATGCTGGCTGTTTGCTGAGTCGTGGGGTGCTCCCGCATCCCAGGAATTTCCCATCTCCTGGAAGTGCTCGGAATTTACTCTGGGGTTGGTCAGAGCCTCTGCCAGGGACTCGTCTCCTGGGGCAGTGTCACTCAAACCATCCCTTTGGGGAGTTTCCATCCCTGGGGTGTGCTGTGCTCAGGCTGCAGCAGCATGGCTTGGGGCAATCAATGGCTGAAGAAGCGGCAGCTTTGGGGATGGCAGTTCCCAGGGAAGCAGGTCCCTGCTGCGGCTCTCCTTCCTGACGGAGCCCGGCCGCCCGCGCAGAGGTGCCTGGCTGGAGCGGGAGCATCACACCCAGTGCCGTAGCTCCTGTCCCCGCCATCCCCCTTCTCAGGCTTCGTTTCTCTGGTCATGCAGTTCCTCCTGACTCTTGGTACTGTCTTGCCCATCGCTTCCCCAAGAGGGGGCCCTGGGCTGGGACCCTGACAACATGCTCAGCGTGTCTGAGGATGTGCTGGGCTCCTCGGGGGCGGTTGGGGACGGCTGCAGCAGGGCTGTCTGGCCGAACGCCCTGGCACCCATGTGCTGCCTGCCTGGGGCAGCCCACCAGCACCGGCGCTGCTGCCCAGCTTTGTAATGCTCCTTCTGAACCATGGCTTCTGGCAGGATGGGGAAAGCTGGTGTAGTCACCTCAAAGCTCTGGGGGTTTAAAGTGGGGTGTTTCCCAGGGGGCTGGCAGTGCTGCTGGGCGGCAGATCCCTCTGGGCAGCCAGGGTGGTCTCAGCCTCAGCCTCAGCCCCGTTAGTGCTCCAAAGCACTCGCTCTCTGCATCGCCCTGTGCCCCAAGGCAGCCTCAGCTTTGATCTGCATTTGGGTTGGTTTTGTCTCCAGGACAGCGAGGAGTGGAGCTGCCTCCAAGCTGGGGAGGCATGGAGGTGGGAGCAGTGCCGGAGGGCTCCGCTCTTGGGGCAGCCAGAGGCTGCGGGCAGGGGCGGGCAGTGGCGGGCAGGGGCGGGCAGGTGCAGGCAGGTGCAGGCAGAGCACAGCCCTGCCAGGGGCTTGGCTGGGTGCTGCCAGGACAGACAGTGCTTCCTGCCAGGAGAGAGCCCCGTGGGGATCCTCCACCCTCGCCCTGCGAGCTCCCCGCGCCGAGCGCTGTACCGGGAGCCGAGCCGGGGCTGTGGCGGTCAGTCCCCTTCCCACGAAGGGGGCTTGCTTGGACTTCCAGGCAAGATAACGTGGTGGATTAATTAGATAGTTAAGTGCTAATAGCAATTGAGAAGAGGTGTACTTGCTGTATGCCCCTAAGTTTGAATTTATTAAAACTCCTTTCTGTATGGCCTATTAATTTTTGATGACTTTAGATAAATTGCACTCAGCCTGAAATAAATTAAAATAAGTGCATATAAATAATTTACTATTCTTAGCTTCTGCAAAACAAATTTCCATTTCAGCTCTTGTTGTCCTTCTGTTACTACATGTATTCTGCCGGAGCACACCATTCGTTATTGTGATGAAAATGTTTTATCTCCTTGAGATTCCCTGGTTTTGTCTTTGAAGTGTCAAGGCTGCTGTAGACATGGCACATCTTATATCATTTCAGTAGCTGATCTGACCACATCCGTTTTGATTTACCAGTTAACAGGCCGGACCTAAATACTAAATAGGTATTCTTTCATGAGAGAGACCTACAGTTTGTACCTGGTATTTCTTGATGTTAAATTAAACTTTAGAACTTAAAATCCAGCTTATGTTTTATGACTCACATCCACAAGTGATGTTCAGGCAAGTGTAGAGGCAACCCTAATAAATGACCGTCTGGCTTTAGATCGTTTAATTTACTATATGTTTATGTAAGAGTAGAGTGACTAAGAAAAGAATTGGCCTCAGTTAATCCTGCAACGATTGCAAGACATTATTACTAGGATAATAAATGTCCATCTGGAGTAAATCATTGTTAGTTTACTTTTCATTTAATTTTGTAGACCATGCAGAAGTGGGGCAGTGGAAGAAATGTTATTTTTACAGCGCCTGATAGAACCTAGAAACTCTTTAGGCTTGGAAATCTACTTATGATTAACCCCCCCAATTTTACTTTTATATGTCGTACTGATGACCTCGCTCTTCGATAGTGCTGTTTCCCCTGCTGTCGTTTTCTCCCGATCACACTGCGCCTGTGTTTGGCGGGCAGGGTGGCTGCAGCCCCATGTACCCGGGTCCCCATTCAGCCTCTGGGCTGGTGCCCGTTGGGGAACGCGGGTGTGGGTGCATTAAAAACCTTGGTGTTTGTTTGGTAAAGGAAACCTTGAGAATAATTTTATTACATTTGTATCGCAGCAATAAGTTAGAAATTGCCGACGTTGGGCATCCTGTACTGGCATACGATGGCGGTGAGGAATGGATAATTTCAGAGGCTTCAAGGAGGATGTGTGGCAGGCTCTGTCAGGCAGGTTGTACATCCAGCTGTCTGTCCTGGGACCCATTTGCTCACCATTACTGGAGTAACTTGGCGCCTGCCTTTCTTGCACATGCCCTCATCGCTCCCCTCTGCAGCACGGCAGAGTTACTGCTCGGCTTCCCTGGGGAGCTGAGGAGCAGCGAGGCCCTGCTGTTGAAGGGTTTAACCATGCAGATGGGTTCAAACAGAGGCAATTAGCTGTTTTGAAAATCTCCTTGGGTGTCACCCTCGCTCCCGCAATAACCAATCACACTTGCAAAGCAGATGCAGAGTTTGTGGGAGACCTGGGGTTTGAATCGATGCCTTCACGCATGCTCCTGCCTTCACCGCAGGGCACTCCATGGTTGCAGAGTCGGGCGTTCGGCCGGTGCCGGGATGAGGCTGTTGGCATCCACCTGCCTCCCTCCTGGGTGCCGCAGCGTGGTGCCCTCCTTTGGTACATGCCAGGGCATCGTTTCCCATTTGCTGCTGGCCCAGGCCTCCTGCCCCGTTTCACAGGTAGGACAGCTCACGCAATCGGGATGGATGGAATATTTTTATTTCTTTTCACTGTTCGCTGTGAGGCTCCAGGCCCCGCTGCATGCTATTCAGACCTTCTTGAGCGGTAAGTACTCACTTTCTCATGGGTCCTTCTGAGACCAGCAATGGAGTATTTTAATCCTACACAAACTATTTTTCGGCTCTCCTATTGTAGGATGAATAGAATTCAAGTAAGTGGGGTTTGTTTCACTTAGCAAGTGCTTTCATCCCTGCAGAATGCATTTTGATTAATCAAAATTGATTGTTAATGCTGTCCAAATTTTTCAAAGAAGGAGCTGGAGAGGAGCAGACGGAGGAGCCCTTGCGGTCACCAGCCCGTGTAAAACCAAGCACTGTGCCTTCTGGGTCTGCCTGAACTCAGCCCCCAGCCGGCCTCTGTCCCCGGTCCCTTGCCCGCTGCCCGGGGCTCAGCTCCTGAGCGGAGGGCACTAGGCTGTGGAGGAGCGTGCCCTGTTGCGGGGCGAGTTGTGTTACCAGCCACAGCCCGTCAGAACACGTTGCCCCTGCATGTGCAGCTGCACACCTGACCAGGGGGAAATCCTGGGTTTGATTCTGGGTTAGATTCAGTGGGTAAAGCTCCCCGACCTGTGCGATGAGTGAAGGCGACCTTTCCGAGCAGCGTTGTGCCCTCGAGCATTGAGGCCCGTGAAAGCAGAGCGTGCTTAAGGCAGAGGCTGCCCAGAGGTGCCTGGGGGGGCTGTGCTGGCACAGAGCTGCTCCGGCTGCAGGTCCACGCTGGGTCTGCTGCTCCTGCTGCAGGGCAGCGCTGCACGGTGACAGCGAGCGCTCCTTCCCCTCCCCAAATCACTCTCCTGTTCCTGCTTGCCAGATTTCATAGAAGAGCCTGGCTGCATGTGTTTCTTCATGTCTTCATGCATACTGACGGCTTCACCGACAGAGCACTCCATGGCTGCAGATCTTCCTTGTCAATTAATTAAAAAAAGCATCCGAGTAGTGTCAGGGAGGAAACTCCTCTTGTGCAGAGGCTCAGGGGTCCCAGCTGCCTGCCTGGAGGGGCACGTGGTGCCCCAGTGCTCCCGAGCGAGATCCGCTCCCTGTGGAGCTGTGGCAGAGCCGGCACCCCCAAAGCACGTAGCTGCAGGAGGCAGCGCAGTCGCTGGCAGTGGGGTTGGCGACCCACCCTAGCTTGTGGCAGAGCAATTGGCTGCTTTATGCACCTGAACAGTTTGGGCTCCTAGCTTTCACATGGCCCCAGCACGTACCTCCGAGCGCAGAGCTCTGCGGTGCTTCAGCGGGTGCCGTCCCGGGGGAAGGCGGCTGTGCAGGGGGTTGGAGCAAGTGCCAGAAGTGGGTCTCTTCCCAAGCATGGGCGCTGGGATAATAACCCTCAGAGGAAGGATGAAGTACTGAACCTGGAGGCAAAGATGAGGCTCCTACTTGTTGTGGATGAAATACTGCATTTAAATTTAGGAGTATGCAGACATTTTTGAAAATACAGCCTTTTTATTAAAGAGCAATCCCCTGAATTTGAGGGAAGGGCACAGAGTCTCATATATATATAAGCGCTATACTGGGAAAGTGGAGCGGGAGTTTTGCAGCGTTGAGTTTATCCGTGTGCTGGGGCAGCCAGAGCGGTTCCTGTCGATGCTCTGTTTAAAAGACAAGGGGCCCCTGGGTGCCCTGGGCCTTTGAATGTGGATATGTCTTTGGCTGTGGATAAATCTGAGCTTTCTGTGCCCCAAAAGCCCTCGCATGACACAGACCTGAGTAAGGTAAAGCCTTCTTCATCCCATGTTTTTTGCAGTTTCCAGGAGCGAACCAGCGACTCCAAGGTGAATCCAAGGCTTGGTAGAGATGTTTGCTGTTTTCGGGAGAGGACCCCCGCGGCTGGAGTGCTTAGTCGGGGAAGCAGAGCCTGCCGCAGCACCTTTGGCGTGTGCGCTCTCTTGTGCCGTGGCTTTGTTTCGAGCAGCAGTGTCCGGGCTGGTGGGGCAGCGGGTGCAGGAGGCTGCACCCAGGCGTACGGGCATTTCCACGTTGTGTCCTGCTCCCTTAGCAGGACCCTATTGCCGAGAGCCTCCGGTACCGGTAGACATTGTTCTGGCTTTACCACTTCCATTGTCTCTTCCATGTGCCTGCTCACAGCAACGTGTGCCAGGGTTTGGCACACTGTGTTTCAGGTTTCGCCGTGCAGTGGTGCCAGCCTTTTCTCAGGATCTGATCACGGACGGAATAATCCTTCTGGATGATTCTCACGCTGAGCCTCCTGCTTGTCCGTGTGTGGACAGAAGAAAGGACATTCTGCTGTCCCCATTTTTGGGATATATAGTTTCATGCTCCCTTTTGCTGCCGCAGGTCCACGCGGGTACCTGAATGAAATTGCTCTCCTCACTATTTGGAAGATAAATGATGAGACCCTCACGTGTGTTCGTGGGGTTTCCCCACCTCTCTCGCTGGCTGTGGCACTGTGGCACTGGGGACAGGAGCAAGAGCCTCTGAGTCAGACATCAGGACTGGGCTTCAGCCTCCAAAAGCGGGTGGGGGAGGAAGATAAATCTGAGTCTGAGGCGCCATCCACCAGCATGCCGGGGCACAGAGCGTCGCACAAGGGCACGCTGAGCTGGCTGAACCTGGGAGATGTCAAGGCATGTTCTTAGTCTCTGTTCAGTTTAATATAATGTATAATTTCAAAATTATCCAAGTTAAACTACATGTTGTTTTGAACTTTTCAAATCTTTTTGCCTGTGAGCCTCTGTCCTGTGGAGTGGTTTGTGCTGCTGCGTTCGTTCCCGTCCCGAGGTGACAAGGAGATGTAGTGTAGCTTCACCATTGACTCCAGTGGTGGAGCGGAGACCCGGGAGGCCCTGCTGGCCACAGCCAGCACTGGCCACCGCTGCTCGGCACCAGGAGCAGCGCAGTTGGACGGGGAGGCTGCCCGGGCAGGAGAGCTGGCCATGGGAACAGGCATAAGGTCACAACCAGGATGAGGCTGGGGAATTGTTTGGCGTTGCTGGACCCCTGGAGCAGCTGCCGCCCTTCCCACCCCCACTTCTAACCTGCTCTCCCCGGAGCCACGCTCCCCCAAAGGGGCTGCGGGCACCGGCGTGGGCAGCTCCGGCAGCTGACACTTGCTGGATGTAGGTGGGTGTTTGACAAGAATAATAAAGTTGCGGATTTCCCCACGACGTGTGGAGTGTGGCTATCAGCCGTTAGAAATGGCAGGCAGAACTGCAGGGAGCGTTACAGGCGAGAGCAAGCTGGTGCCAGGGCAGGAGCGGGCGAGCGCCCGGCCCTGGCGCTGCTGGGGCTGCTGGCGCGCTGTCCCCGCACGCAGGAGGCGGTGGGGGAAGCGGGGCAGCGCCGGCAGTGCCTGAGTCTGTGTCTGGGGCTCTGGCAGCCCTTCGTCCTGGGGAGCGGGGGTCCGCACAGGGCGGGCGGGTGCTGCCCCTCGGTCGCTGCACTGGCCCGGGGAGGAGCGTGCCCAGCCCTGCGCTGCCCGGGGCTCCATGAGGGCGGGTGTGGGGACCGGGACCCTGCCTGGTGTTTTCTTAGGTGAAAACGCTGAGGTCATTCAGCAGTGGGAAATATCCTGATCAGTGTCCAAACAGGCTGAAACAAAGCGTCTCATTTTGGTTTTCTGAATAGCAAATCAGGTTTTTTGATAGAAATAATGAGATTTTCCTCGTGGGAGAATTGGGTTTGGGAAACACCGTTTGCTGTCAAAAGCTGTCGAGGTGGCAACTGCCCGGCCAGCCGCGGCTCTTGGGAAAGCCACTGTGCCCTGCTGCCTGCAGCTGCCTGCAGCCACGGCAGGGGCCGAGGGCGGGAGAGGTGGTGAGGCTGCTTGTGAAAAAAAAAATCAGAGTAATATATTTTGAGGGTTTTTTTGGTTAAATTTTCTATGCAATTTTGTAATCTGAGGTTAAAACTCTAGCAAAGCAGATCTGCAGCTTTGGCAAAGCTCTGCTCTCTCAAGAATAGTTCTAACATTTTGATTTCAGAAACTCCTTCTGTTGAGGAAAAACCTCACGACTGTGCTTATTAGTAGGGTTGTCGGACTTTTCCACATGTTACCCTTGTTTTCACTGGTTTATAACAATGTTATACATCGAGTGTTCAGGCTGCATTTGGGCTGAAGCACTGGGTAGCGATTGCCTACCTCCAGCTAAGGTCTGTGTTATGGGAGATGTAGAATCACAGAATGGTTTGGATTGGAAGGGACCTTTGAACATCATCTAATAATCTGGTACAGTGCATTTCAGCAGTTTCTGAGATGACTTTATTTTATTTTTAAGTAGAAAACAAACTGGTGGCTTATTCTGGGGAGGGCTTTGCCATCTTCCTTGCTTGATACCCATTAAAAACCTGCAGCAGGACTTTGGCAGGAGGAAGAGCACCGCCGGAGTTGCACGCACTGTGAACCTCACTGCCCCGCCTGGCCGGGGCCGTGTCGTGGGTGATGGGTGCCCTTTGGGGGACCGGCCCCACCTTCTCCTGCGCCACCAGAAGGTGCCCGTGCTGTCCCAGCAGCTGGGACGCAGGGGGCCGGGGCAGGCGTCTGCAGGGGGGACCAGGAGCGGAAGCAAGGAGAGTGCTGTGTCTCTGTGATTCCAGATCCTACATGTGAAATGGGGATGGCATTGCCTTCCCTCTCAGGGGAGCTGAGAAAATAGGCGAATGTGGTTGGACATCATTCAGAGAAGCCAAAGGAGAAGATAATAACTCTCTTCAGAGCAAGGCTTGAACAGTGAGCAGTAAATAAATCCTGACACCACAAGTGAACAATCCCGATAAAACAAAATATTTAATGGCTAATTATCAGGTGGGCACCATCCATCTGATTCCTCGACAGGACAAGGTCCTTTTGCAAGTACCAAGCATGCACGTGGCGGTGCGTTGGCAGGGGGGAGCCGAGTGGCAGCGGCTCCGGCTCGGCATTCCCGGGATCGGTGTGTCAGATCCCTGCACCCTTGCTCCAAGCCGTGCTTTCTAGGCTTTGACATTTGGGCAGACGTTTCTGAAACAACTACTTCGTGCTGAGTTTTCAAACCTGCATTTCCTTTAAAACCAAAGTAAAAAGAAAAAGGGAAAGCTGGAAGTGCATGTTCTGGGTTCGCCCCAGGATTTGTGTTGTGAGGCGGTGTCAGGGGAGTCCGTGCCCTAACCCAGCCGTGGCAGTGCCAGAGCTGCTGCTCAGGGCTGCCAAGGCAGAGGGACGTATCTGTGTGAGTCGCACATTTTATTAGGAGAGAGGCAGCTGCTTGGCCAGAAATCCTAGGCTGTGTCAGTCTCCCTTCTCTTTGGCCTCCTGCCATTCAGAAATGCCCTGCGTTTCAGAGGAATCTCTTGACTCTCGGCATCCTTTTGCAGCAGTTAGCCAGTGATTCGGGTACGCTCCCCGAGAGAGGGTACCCAGGACAGTTGTGCGCCTGGCCACCCCAGTCGCATCGGGTGCCTCTGCCGGGGCAGGCTCCACACCGGGGAGGGGTCCAGGGTGGTGGTGGTGGCCCTGAGGAGCCTCTTCCCCCCACGTCAGGGCTTGCTGCTCGCCCCTCCGTGCGCAGACCTGTCTGCTGCAAATGGCTGCGGGGAGCACGCCGGCTCCCAGCAAACTGCACTGGCCGGGAGAGCGCCGGGCGGATTTTGCAGGGGTGAGCATGGCAGCCTCGCCTCCCCACGCTGCCTGGGAACACGCTGCTTTGGCAAACTTGGTGACAGAGAAGTGTCAAAGCAAATCCCTTCACGTTTGTGTTGTGTTTTGATGTTGCAAAAACACTTAGTTTTGAAAATGCCACGATATTCCAATTCAATACAAATGTTTTGATAAGTTAAAAGCTGTTTTGTTTAAACAATTATTCACTTAGGCTTGCCCGCATTTTTAAGCTGCGCAATTAATGCCGATGTTACAGTCAGCATTTAGGATATTTGGATAGTATTTCCTATGGTAATACCTCAGTAGCTGGAGAACGCAACAGCTTGGTGTTTCTGACTTAAAACCCAATGTCCGTTTGCTGACGTACTTAGGCTGGTTTCTGTGAGAGCCGTCTGCGGAGCTCTGGCCCCAGAGGGGGCTGCTGGCTGGCCGGGGGGCTGTGCTGCCCCGCTGCCGGAGCCGCCCCGGGGTGCCCAGCGGCAGGGGTGGTGTGCGGTGTGCGGGGCGATGGGTGCCGGGGCCAGGGGCCGACTCAGGTGGCACTGCCAGCCCAGGCCAGGGTGTGGGCAGGGGGCTGGGGCCGGGCTTCCCGCCCACCCCCGGGTCCTGTCCCGTCTGCACTGCGGGGCTCCGAGAGCTGACGGAGTGAGGCAGCGGGAGGTCCCAAAGGCGATCGTGCTGTCTTTCCAGCCCTGCGTACAGAAGAGAAAAGGAAGGAATTCATAATGCACATTTGTAGAGGGGGGCCTGGGAAGACGGGCGCTCTGTCTGTCTGAGCCCAGCTGTGTTTGCAGAGCCCTGCCAGCCAGGACACCGCGCAGGCAGCCCTGGCTGCTTGTTTTTGTTAGTGCACACTTCTTCCGACACGTGCAAAAGGAAAATCGTGTGTAGTGGTGATGGACAATTCAGGTGGCAAGTCTCTTGCTAATGTACACTGGTTTAGAGTTGCCGTGGGAAGTTGGTGTTTCACTGGGGGGAACAGTGCTGCTGGACCAAGAGGATGTATTGCTGAGACTTTTTATTTCAAGGACAAGGAGGAAATACAATGGAAAAAGCCAAAATAGGCTCTCAGCTGCACCTACTTGAGCCCAGGGTAATTATACAGCTACAAACGTAGTGCGTTGGGTTTTACCCTGTACAGATGGGAGTGCGAGTATCTCCCTTACTTTTTATAAGCATGGATGAAGCCAGGAGGTGATTTCTTCTGCAGAGGATGAGCGCTCAGAGGAACGCTGACGCAGGAGGGGCCGGGGCGTGTGTGGCCAGGCACCTTCCCAGCTGGGTGTGTTTTGGTAGCAGAGTATCACGATCAGCCCTTACAAAACCGGGGCCGGGTAGCAAACTGTGTGTTGCTGTGCAGCCCCACCACGGGACGGAGCAGCAGCCGCTGCTGGTGCTGGGGGGCTCGTGTGGGAGCACCCGCGGGGCTGGAGGAGGGAGGGCCCTGAGCCCACTGCCCGCCCCACGCCAGGCGGCCCCCCCCGGGGATCCCACAGCCCACCTGTCAGCACGGTACGTTTCCTACCTTTCTCCTCAGAGTGTATTTTTATCACAATGTTTTAACCAGCGTCTTTTTCAGAAGCTGCTCTGGTTTGTCCTTGTTTAAGTATCCATCTCCCCAAGCCATGGCGGGCCCAGGGAGAGGTGCCCCCCCGATTCCTGTGTATCAGGGGGCCACGGGGGATCACCCGGCTCGTTTTTCTCATGGCACAGCTATTAATAAATTACAGAGCTGCAGTCGTGTTCCTGTGCTGCCGCGTTGAGTCATCCCATGTATCACTCTCGGCTCCTTGTCTGTGATACAAATGCCTAATGAGCTGCCTTCGCCGCAGCCCCACGTGTCAGAGTTCTCCTTCCTCTAGGACTTGTTCAGCATTTAATTCATTGCATTTCAAATGCATTAATCTTAGCCGGCAATGGCGGTAGCTGAGCAGCATTGTGCGTAGCTCTCGCGGGTGGCCGTGGGCTCGGGGCCACGCCAGCAGCAGGCGTGCAGGAAGCGTGCTGGAAGCGTGCAGGAAGCGTGCAGGAAGTGTGCAGGAAGCGTGCTGGAAGCGTGCAGGAAGCGTGCAGGAAGCGTGCTGGAAGCATGCTGCCGCCTTGTCTGCCTGGTGCAGGGGACTCACCGTGACAGCCCCGCCACGCTGATGTCGGTGCCCACGGCAGGCAGACGGTGGTGAGAGTGCCGGTCCCCGTGTGTTCAGAGCGGCTTGCTGGGACGTGTGTGTGAGAGAGACAGCGGGGGAAGTAGCGGGGAGCAGAACAAAAAGGCAAAACAACCCAAATTCCTGGAAATCCCTGCATCCCTGCTGCGTTAGCTGCGCTCACCCCAGTGTCACCAGGGCTTATGCTGCTGGTGTGCACGTGCCCCGGGTGAGCCTGCTGCGAGCCAGCAGCGAGCTGGTGCTGCAGGCGGGGGGGCTCACTGGCTGGGGGGGCAAGCATCGGGCAGCCCCCCAGGCGTGGGGACAGCTTCAGGCTTGGGATCCTGAGCCTCCCCATGCCTCCCGGGAAGGCTCTGGCACTCCCGTGGAAATGCAGGACACAAAGAGCTGTGTCAGCAGAAGTGAAGGAATGGAGTGCCTAGAAAGTGTCCATGTTCCCCGGCTCCTGCTGGAAACTCTTCAGCCATGCTCCACTTGCACTGGTGTAGGGAACCCAGTATTATTTTTACCTTTTTGAGGACTTGGCATTTTTGAGCGTTGTTTGCTCCAGACAATATGAAACAATTCTAAAATAAAGTGCTTTAAAAGTAAGTAAAGGGTAATTACCCTATTTTTCTCCTCAATTTCTGAGCTTTACAGGCATGTTTATAAGCTGTACTCTGCAAGGGCAAGAGCTGAAGCATGTTGTTGTGTAGAAGACAGCTGAGAAACAGCACAAATCCAGAAACAGAGCTTTTGAGGAAGAAACATACATTGTGCCAGGAGATGCAGCATCCCTGTGTGAACTGGCAGTGCTGCCCCTAAGCCCTCGCTCTGAGCCTGGGTCTCACCTTGCGCCCGCTTTAGCAAGGTTTGTGGTGCTGGGAGAAACCTGACATCCGAGGGACACGGCCCTGGCAGCTTGCTGCCTGAGCAGAGGTGGGATGGACGAGGTGGTCTCTGGAGGTCCTGCCAACCTCAGCGGTTCTGTGTCCTGTGGAGCGATCTGCCTTCATGTGATTGAGTTTCCTTCACATCATTTCCCATTATTTCCTGAGTGAGCTGGACAGCTGTGATGAAGGGAGGTTTTCTACCCTGGATGCAGGACTGTGATACAATATATGTGAAGGTCCTTTGAGGTCAGTGACCAACCAGGGGACGGGAATCGAGGAGGTGTGAGTAATTTTAAAATCGTTAGTGGCAGGCAGAGATAATCACATCCCACATAGCAGGGCATGCATGGGAAAGTTAAAAACACGCAGGAGGTCTGGGTCTGTCCCTGCAAAGGGCAGGTGCCTGCACAGTCACGTTTGCTCTGAGGATCAGCCGCTTCCAGCAGCAAGGTGCAGGATGAGATGTCCCAGTGGTCTGATTGTGCGTAGCAGATCCCGTGTTCCCCGTTAGCGATACCTTGGTGCTTCTCCAAGGCCAGGTCCAAGGCAGTGGGAGGAGCTGGAGCAGTCGATGTGCTTGGGCACGGGGCGCCCATCCCAGCTGTGGTGCTTCAGGTAGGGATGTCTGCTCGTGGGGCAGCGGCTGGGTGAGACGACAGGGGTGCAGGCAGCCGGCAGTGGGAGCGGGTGCAGGAGCTCTGCCTCCCACTGCTGAGGGTGCTGGCCAGGGGGCCCAGACCCAGGCATTAGGAATTAGGATACCCCCAGCTGTCCCGTCTCACCTACAGGCCAGAACACTGGAGGGATGTGTCAAAGGGCGCAGCGAGGGGGTTGTTCACACCCTTCTGTGCCATAGCCCATCACAGCACAGCAGGGGAAAATTCAGGTGCATCACGAAATCAGACCTCTCTGAAGACAAGGCGTAAGGGGGCTCCTGTGACTCAGCGTGGAGCCCTTCGTCGCCAGGGCTGAGCTGCACGAGGGAGCAGCGCTGTGCCGGGGGCTGTGCCGGCTGCGTAGGGCTGGCGACTGTTGGTAGTGACAGTCCGGCAGTGTGACAATCGCACTGGTACCTGTTGTTTCCGTTGGTCCCACATGATCTGTGGGGTCAGTCCCTGGTCGTGGGTAGCACCCCTGGCTTTAAGGGACGCGTCCGTCATGCTCAGTAAGTGTTAGCTGGCTCCTGCCTGAAGGTGCTCGTGTCTGTCCCCAAGCTCCTCGTGCTAGTTTGCTTGCATTTGCCCCTGTTTGCTCTATGTCACTTACCTTCCAGCTCTGGCCCTTCCCCTGTGAATGCCGTTTTCCTGGGTTACAGCTTGGTTTGGTTGTGGTTCCCCCTGTGCCAGACAAATGATCTCAGTGCCCTCGTGCTGTGTCACCAGATGTCCAGTGCCTTGACCTGCCACAGCTGTGGGTGCAGCCAGCACTGCCTGTCTGTACTCATACACAGGAGATATTCTCAAGATACAGGTTTTTCTTACAAAAAGGACATTGGTACGTGCCTGAGTGAAGGACTCCCTGATAGTTTGCATAATCACTCCTTCCTTCAGGGAAAGGTTTACTGTGCACACAAGAATACAAAGAAAAAGTGCTGTGTTTGTGAATCAAAGCATTGATCACTTGCGGGTAGCTGTGTTCCATGTGTTTGTTTCTGGGTATGTTGCATGTAGTGGTTTCATGCTACTCTCTATACTCAGTACCCTGGATGAGGAAATTACTTACTTACTTACTTACAACTTACTGTTGTTGTGCCTAACACTTCCTAGTGCAAAGCCTTTCGTCCGGTAGCTCCAGTGGGGAGACCCCAAGGGAGGTGGGGAATGCTGCCTCCCACGCACCGGGGCTGCCCTGCATTGCCGGGGACTTGCCGTGCAGGGCCCGGGGAAGCAGACATGCCAGCACATGCTATCGTCGTTATTATGCAGCAGCCAATATTTTTTCTAGCAGGTTAATATTTGCACTCTTCCTCAGAAATTTAGCTGTGCCAATTTAGTAAATGGTTAATTGATTAATAAAGCAATTAAGAAGTTAATATACTGACAGGGTGGGCATTTTGTCCTGCTATACAGCAATGACTGTTCCACTATCACAGCCGTTTGGCTTACGTGGTCCCAGACTGAAGCCAAGGGTAGACGGAGTTGGGGTACCCGAGCCGGGCTCTGGCTGCGAGTGCTGCTCTTCGGCATGCCGGACCCCCGGCCACAGCTGCCCGGTGCCACGCAGTGGTGGGTGCTCTTATAGCCTCGCTGAGAGGTGCTCAGGCAGGAGAACACAGATGGAAGCAGGCTCAGGTTCGGGAGACCTGCTGCTGGCTCTGGTGCAAGCATGGCTGTTGCTCCTGTGCAGTGTTCCTGTGTGCTGCTCAATGCTCTGTGGGCCACGGTGGGCCAGGACCCTTCCACAGCGGGCTGGTGGGAGATCTGCCCATCCTCCTCCCCTCCACAGCCCCGGGTAGGGTGAAAGGGCCCAGCACTGAAAGGCAGAAGTGTCTCCTGCCCTGGCCCTCGGCTGGGCCAGACAGTGTGGGGAGACTCACCTTCACCCCCCTCGCATCCTGTCTTCTGTCCTGCCTTGCCCTCCTTGCTGCTGTTACTTGCTGATTTAAGCATCCTCTGCCTCCTGGAAGCTCTAGCTTGCAGTTTTGCTGTCCACACCGCAGCATTGTGGTCATCTTATTTCTTTCTGGAGAAAACCAGTTGATTTTCTGCCTCAGACAGAACTGGAGAGGGACATTGTGGCTTGGATGAAAGGTCAGTCTAACCCATGTTTCCAGCTCCGGCTCTGTGGCTGCTTACAGAAAGCCCCGGTGGGCGGGATGTGCTGATGTGGTCCTTTCTCAGGAGCACCCTCCCAGCCCTGCAGAGGCAGCAGGCGAAGGATGCCCAGCACTGCTTCCAGCTGCCATGCCAGTGCCTTGCGCTGACCCCCGTCCCTCCAAGGAGCAGCATTTACTCCCCAGCACTATTGCTTCCTCAGCCACCTCCTGGTGAAGAGCCGCTTCCAGCCCTGCCACTGCCAGCCCTGCCGCTGGGTCCTGCTCCTGGGCATCCCCCCAGCTGCTGCCCCCCTTTCTGCGCCCGTCCTGCTCCATGCCTCTGCCCATCACGGAGGGCGGCAAGCTCCGGGGAGGGGGTGCAGACCCCTGTGAGCTCTTGTATAGGGACCACCTCGCCCTTTGTCTTTGGCGCCGTGCTCTGCTGCTGGCTGTGAAAACAGCAGAAGCTTTGCTCTCAGACATCAGCCAGGCGCATGGCACGGTCTAGGGCTTACTGATACCAGTTTTGCTTTCTCTAGAAATCTCTTTAATTAAAATAATTGTTATTGTTCACTTTAATCTTGCCAGTTTAGACCTCATTACAGGGAGAAAAATTGCCTCCCAGAATGCATTGCTTTGCATGCGTATCGTTTGCGGCTTAAGGCTGGAGGAAAATGAGAGCAGCTACGTGAAACAGCTCATTAGCCAGCCTGCCTCCAGCGCTGGGCTGTACTTCGTTATTGACAGGGGGACATAACCTCTGGGGCGCACCTGACCACCTCTGCGGTGGCATCAGGCACACCAAAGGAGGCCCTGGAGCAGGCACGATTTGATGTCCTGTAGCTTTTAAAATTCCCAGAGGTTAGAGGGGGTGCAGCTGTATTTGTTGCAGTGTTTGAAGCCCTTTAACTGGGCCACAGTATTTCCCCCGTAGCATGCCTCCCCGTGGTGATTAACCTGTTCAGTCCTACAGCAAGTATTACACGCGTCAAAGAACCAAAACATTACGTCCTCCCCGCAAAGCAGGTGGGCAGGCTCGGTATCGGAAGGAGCTGCCTTGCAGCTGAGGGCTCCTTGCTGCCTGTATCGGGAGGTGTTGCTCCTCACCGGCGTCAGGGCTTTGTGGCTGGTGGGGAACTTCGTGCACTCCACTGGGGCGAGAGACCGTGGTCCTGGCCCGTGCAGCGGCTGGGCGGCCAGCAGAGCCCCCAGGGAAACCTCTTGGTGAGGTTCTGTGATCTGAATGTTTCTGTTTTCTTAGGTGCTTTGTTTCTGATTCAGCAAAACACTCAGGAGTGTTTACAAATCATTGACCTTTGTGAAATTGAAGCTCCTTGTTCTCTGCTTAAGTAGTTTTAGCAGCTTGTATGCCATATATCACAGCATCTGCATTTATATGCACCCATTTTAGCATGGCTGCAGGATGCCTTTGGTGACTGGTGCCAGCTATTTCCCCATCCTTCATCCCCAGCAGGTGAATATCATCAGCTTCTAGACTTTTTTTTCCCACCACGAAATTGCATTTGCAAAGACCCTGAAAAGTACAACTTCTGCTGAGGCCTGGAGGAGTAGGAAAGGCAGTCAATAGCTTCTGTCATGACCTTAGTGATGACAGATTATGTCTGAGCCAGGCACCGTATTAGCAGCTGGCTCCAGATAGCTACCGGTGTGCCGCGTTGGGTTTCCCTGGCATGCAGACTTTGTGTAGCACCTACCATCTGAACAGAATCGGATGCAGTGGAAATCGTTTGCTAATTAATTACTGTCTCCTGGATCCCGCTGCTTCCGTGTGTTACGCAATTCACAATATGCATATGACCTTTTGTAGCACCGGACACATCGGCAGATGCTGCGCTAAGTATCATAAAACCTATTGGTCCCAAAGAAGATGGGGGCAAAAAAACCCCAGAAAGCCACACATCAGGAAAAAAAAAGCAACCTCAGCCTGGCGTACATGACATTTCATTCCCGTGTCCCTTGGATCAATTCCAGGCAGAAATTTCAAATTCATCAGCTCTTTACATGACCTCAATTTGTTGCTAGAACCAGTGGGTGGTCATTTATTTTCATAGCCTGCTGCCAATCGGGGCCCTTTGAGGCGTGCACAGCGCTGCCGCTCGCCCCGCAGGTGCAGCGCGCCGGCAGTGCTGGGCAGGAGGCTTTGGCACGGCAGTGCCCTGTGCAGGCTGGGGTCACTCTGGCTGTGCCTCTGCGCCGGACCTTGCCTGGCAAAACCCTGCAGAGGTTTCCAATTGGGGTCTGCCTTCTTGGGAAATCCTGGACAGCCGGGTCCACGCGTGCCCAGGGGAGCGCCGGGTGCTGCTGGAGTCCGCCATCCTCGAAGGAGAGGTGGCTCCTGACTGCGGTGGCGTGGATGCTTTTGGAAGGGGTGGGAGAGGGGTGCCAGTGCCTGGCTTGGTGCCAGTGAGCCGTCCCCCTCCGGCAGGTCCTGCTGTGCAGTGTGCAGCGCTGGGGGGGGTGGAGGTCCTGCCCTGGCTCTCCCTGCACCCTGCCTGTGCACGGGCTTTGTCCCAGCCCAGTGCAGGGTACATCCTCCATGCTGGGACGGCTGGTTTACATCCCCTGGGACTGAGGCAGCAGGAGCCCGAAGTCCGCACTGGGAGCACAGCCAAGATGGAGCCAGAAGCCACGTGAGGAACACCCAGCAGGGGAAGAAATGCTGAATTGTTCATCGCGTTGGCATGGCCCACCTGAGAGCTGCCAGGGCAGAGGTGGGAAGGGGGTGACAGGGAAGATGGGTCCCAGTCCCCATGAGCCCAGGCTCTGCCGAACTGCTGTCGGAACTGCTCTATAGCTGGGAAAGGTGAATAAGAGGAAGGACTTCCTCTGCTCTGAAACAGAAACAGCAGTCCGGGGACAATGCCTTAGTTCAGTCATTTCAGGAGAGCAGCAGGCAGGTCTGCCCCAGCCCCGAAGGCAGTGTGCGCCGGCGGATGTCGGGGTTGTTTGCACTTGGGGACACAATTTCACATGTGTATGGCAGTGAGCTGTGCAGCCCGCTGTAATTTGTAGTTAGTTTTTATAGACAGATTGAATAACTCAAATTATCAAATGTAGCAACAAAATTGATTTAAAAATTCATATTTGAGAGCCTTTTTTGGCATGAATCACAAATGTCACGTGAGGAGCTTGACTATCCCTATCTTTTTGCAGGCACCAAGTACTAAACGAAAACAATGAGCACCTTTCTAGGAAACGAGCATTTCTGTATTTGTTTTATGGTAATAATGTGCTTTCTTTTTCTTCTTTTTTAAGAAAGTAATGAGAATCAGATAATGCTTTGCTTAGTCAAAAAGGTGTTTTCTGCAACAAGCTGTAAGCTGTGTCAGTGCTGCTGTCACTGCGAGTTATCTGTGTGTGGGACGAGGTGTGCTGGGAAAGGAGAGGACGTACAGCCTGGCTGACTTTCAAGGGACAAGTCTTCTTACGGTGGCTGTTCTTCTAAGCCACCAGACCCTGCCGTCTTCTGGAATATCTCAGTTGTGGGCCATAGCCATGAGACAGCGTGCTATGCCAAGCACCCCCATGAGGAAATACTCTGCGTTCTTTCAGCGAGGCGGTGAAACATTTTTGCTGTCCCTGCGGCAAGGGGGTGACGTCCAGCCTGGGAAGGATGGGCTGTCCCTGTCTCTGCACCGCGGAGGCACGCAGGCTGGGGCACCGGCCTGCTCATTTAGATGAAAGTGTGGTTTTGCTGTTTCTATGTTTTTTGAAGCATCCGGTACTGTTCTTCAGCTGCAAATGTCAGTACATCTTTGCACGACACACAGATCTTAGAGCACTTGTGACCATTTGTGCAAACACTCAGCTTTTTTTAAGCTTTGCGCATATTTCTGTGACAACTTATGTGACATTTTAAAAAAACCTGGTAAGGGTGGATAAGGAACTGTTTACCAGGAACAGCTGGATGCTGGGCAGCGGTGGGAGCCCACGGGCACCTCTGGCTTTCGTTAAGACAGCTCAGTGTGGAGACAGGCTCCCGTGCAGGGCTCGGACACGGTCCAAGAGAAACAGCGTGCCTGCTTTTCTCTGCCCTCCTCCTTTCTCCCCCAGCACCTGCCCCCAACAGTTTCCTGGTCTGCAGTGTGAGAGAGATGATGGACTTGACAGGATTTTAAAACAGTCGTGCTGATGCTGGCCCGACCCTTCTCTGTGGCGTGCAGCCCCTCGGGCAGGACTGGAGCTGGGAAGAGCTGCACGGACCGTGGACAGGGTGGGCCTGTCAGCGCTCCCTCCCCAGGTCAGGATGCTGAGGAGCCCGGCGCGGTGCCGGGAGCCGCTCACAGGCGTGCGTCGCCGTGGTGTGCTCTGTCTTTGGGGTCCAGACCTGGCCCCAACCCAGCCCCTGCTGGGCCAGGAGCCTCTGCTCCGGGCATGGCATGGGGGCTGCCTTCTCAGGGGGCTGCTCTCGGCAGTGAGGGCTTGGAGCCTGACTGCCCCAGAGCAATGGCTGACGTCCTGGGACCCGTCACCCATCCCTGCATGCTCTCCCACACCTTATTGGGAACACCGTGGTTATTGAACTGACCCCTGGAGCCGTCCTGCTGGCAAGTGCCAGGGGCCGGGGCTGGCAGAGCCGCTCTCTCCCCATGGGCACTGCCCTCCTGGAGGTGCAGTCACTGTAGCCCTGAAAAATAGGAAGCGACCCGGGGTGCTCCTCCATGGTCCAGTTTCCCTCCTCTGAGGAGCCGTGGCCGTGGGCCGTGTTCGCAGGCTGCGATCTGCCATCCTCAGCCAGTGCCCGTGCCCACCCGGCTGTACCGGGGTGACGGGCCTCCTGGGCCTGGCCTGCTCTTTGCCAGTGCTGTGCCGGGACAGCCCAGGGCCGAGGTGCTCATTCTGCAGAAGGGTGCTTGGCACCGTGGTGGTGTGTGTCTGCGGGGCTGGAGCGGTGCGGCCTGGTGAGGAGAAGCTAGCCAGGGGCCTGCTGTTTTGAGTGAGGGCACCCTCCGCTCCTCCCCGGCTCTAACTGCCAGGGATGCTCCAGTCTCAGCTGCAGCTTCAACGCCAGGCAGCTCCATGTGGGGACAGCCTCCTTCTCTCTCCTGCCACCTTTACATGCGGGCAGCTGCCTGTCCTGCCCAGAGCTGACCCTGTCTGGGACTGTGAAGCTACTGCCATGGAGGGCTGGGGTGTGCTGGGAGAGGACAGACAGATGGATCAGGTCCCAAGCACTGAATCCGCGTTTGTCCTTGTTACAGTTGACAGGGCTGGTGACTGCCCAGCGCTCTGATCCACCAAGACCTCTCCATGAGCCCCCTCTGCCCTCGAGGGACTCAGCACCTCCTCCTAATTCAGTGTCATTGGCAGGCGTACACGGTGTGCACTCACCTCCCTGTCCAGGTCACTGATGGAAACACTGAAGAGGACCGGCCCTAAACCTGAGCCCTGGGGGACAGTCACTGCCCACCAGACAGGTGTTGCCCCATTTGCTACAACCCTTTGAGCTTGACCCTTCAGCCCGGCGTTCGCCCATCACATTGTGTCCAGCTCTTGCTGTGTGCTGGGCATTTTGTCCAGAGGATACTGTCAGAGGCAGTATCAAAAGCTCTGCTAAAATCCAAAAAAACCCATGTCCACTGATGGGTAACCTCATTATAACCTTGTCGTTCCAGCTATGGTTTAAGTTTACATCTCCTTATGTTGCCGTTTCATCTTGTAGCAGTTTTTCCAACTTGTAAATGCACCTTGCTGATTTGGTTTTAATCTTGTATAGCTCTTCAAATGAACTTGGCTGAATCCAAGCACATTACTTTAATCACAGCTACAAATCTAAATTAGCAGTATTAAGTTAGCAAATCTAAATGAGCACGGTGTCCCCGGCCAAGACTGTCTGGGGACGCCGGCAGTTGTGCTGCAGATGCCCTGAGCCGCTGAATCCATTTGAATCTGGTACGTGCCAGATCTAGGTTAAAAGAGAAAAGTGCCACCTGGAGAGGGTGGGTGACGGCCCACAGCCGTGACTGCAGCAGCCACGTCGGGAAGTGGCCAGCCGGGTGTCACCAGCGGGGTTTGGGGGTTGGAGTATGCGGTTTGCTCTGCCATGCTTCCTCCTCCACTGCTTGGCAGGCATCACCATTCTCCTCCAAGTCCGTTTCACCTGCAGGACCCCCCCGACCTGCAGTGCTGGCACGGGCCAGACAAAACTGAATCCACAAAATGTATTCGAATGCTGCCTGGGAAGTTTGCTTTCTGCTACAGTTAATGGTAGCAGTAATGGTAATGGTTATGGTAATCACTACAGCAGTGATAGGCCATGCCTGCAACAGCATACCCAGGTGAAGACCTTTTTTTTTTTCCAAGGGGGACTTAAGAGTTGGAATCAGTAGTCATGAAAACCTACAGCCCCCAGTATCAGGAAAAAAAAAAAATTGATAGTGCTGAAGAGCAGGGTTTAGAGTATTGTATTTTCACTCATCCTTTTTGCAACTTGTTGGCTCCTCTTAGTTTGCATGGCACTGTGGGTGTGTTATGGACGGACTGGACAATAGGAGCAGTAATTATTGTTCTGATGTTAAATGTCTTTAAATATCCATGACAATTCAAGACTCCTGCTTATGGCTAGATGTGAAAGTTTATTTTATTTTAGATGAGCTTCATTAGTACATTTCTGGGATGATAATGCATCTGAGTAATCCAGTCTGTACACGTATAATTTTTTCAGTCCCAAAGGGAGCCGAGTGCTTCATTTCCGAAGCGGAGTCCCGCTGAGGTCCATTGCTTACGACTGCACAAGTTCCCTCTCAGACGTGTAGGTGCTTCTCTGCAGGACTGTGCTCCCTCCCACCCGCCTGCTCCGTGGAGGAGCGTCCACCTTGCCACCCTCCTGCCCGCACCGTGGGGGGACGCTGACGCAGGGCTGCACAGAAACCAGCACTGCAGCTCTCACGGAGCTTTTGGTGTAGTCACTGATAGATGATTTCATTTAGCTGGTGTGGGCACTGTTGTTATCTTCCTTGTTTCCATACTCTGTGAGGATCCTGGATCTGGCAATGTAAGAGATAAGGCTAATTGAACTGTCAGGCTTTCTGGGAGAAGAGAGCAGCGCTGCTGGTAGTGGCAGCCGAGAAAACAGCGATGATCTAAAATTAGCCCGTGTTCCATTTTTATTTAGATCCCTGTTGTTGTGGGGGCTTTTCTTGGTGATTTTTTTTTTGTTTTATTTGCATTTTTGTTTTTTGAATGACATAGAATTAGCTTCTTCTGAGTTTATTCTGAAAATAGCATTAAGAGCCTAAATGTTTGGTGGAGATGGCTATAAACCCATTGAATTGCCACGATTTAGAGGCCACTGAGAGTTTTAGCTTAGCAAGTAAAGCACACAGGAAACATCCCTCATTTTCAATGCATAAATGGCATTATGGCAAAGTAACTCCAGACCGTGAGGTCAGGAGCATCTGTCTGAAAGCTGAGTGCCTGGAGCAGAGGTGCATCGCACGGCGGGGATGAGCTCTAGCAGGAGGGGCCCCAAAGGCGTTGCTGGTGCCATGTGCGGTGCCACCAGCTGCTTCCAAATTGCTTTGTCATTTGTATGTAAGTGTCTGGGTGTCTGTCTGTATGTATGTGTGTATGCAAACATATATATCTCAACTGTTCTTTTGGAAGGTAGTATAGAAGCTCTTATGTCAGGGTACGAAGAATGGTAAAGACATGATGTAACATGATGAGGATGACACACAGTTACGTGAACCTCAGTTCCATGATGTGACCACAGACTGTTTGTCTTTGCTTTTTTATTATGTGATTTGCTTGTCTTGCAGAGACTAACAGACATTTGCTCTCCCTTACAGGCTCTTGAACCTGATCTACAATGGAAAAACTGCTTTTGTTTCTGCTGTTCATTGGCATAGCGGTGAGAGCTCAGATCTGCCCGAAGCGCTGTGTCTGTCAGATTTTGTCTCCGAACCTTGCCACCCTTTGTGCCAAGAAAGGGCTCTTATTTGTTCCTCCCAACATTGACAGGAGGACCGTGGAGTTACGGCTGGCAGACAACTTTGTTACAAACATTAAAAGGAAAGACTTTGCCAATATGACCAGCCTGGTGGACCTGACGCTGTCCAGGAATACAATCAGTTTTATTACACCTCACGCATTTGCTGACTTGCGCAATTTGCGGGCTTTGCATTTGAACAGCAACCGATTGACTAAGATCACCAATGACATGTTCAGTGGACTCTCCAATCTTCACCACTTGATACTTAACAACAACCAGCTGACTTTAATTTCTTCCACAGCTTTCGATGATGTTTTAGCTCTTGAGGAATTGGATTTGTCTTACAACAATCTGGAAACCATCCCCTGGGATGCAGTGGAGAAGATGGTTAGCTTGCACACTCTCAGTCTAGACCACAACATGATTGACCATATTCCTAAGGGGACCTTCTCCCACCTCCACAAGATGACCAGGTTGGATGTCACGTCTAACAAACTGCAGAAGCTACCGCCTGATCCTCTCTTCCAGCGAGCTCAGGTACTGGCAACCTCAGGAATTATCAGCCCCTCGACTTTTGCGTTGAGCTTTGGTGGGAACCCTTTGCATTGCAACTGTGAGCTTTTGTGGCTGAGGCGTCTTTCGAGGGAAGACGACCTGGAGACCTGTGCTTCTCCCACGCTCTTGTCTGGCCGGTACTTCTGGTCGATCCCCGAGGAGGAGTTCCTGTGCGAGCCTCCTCTCATCACCCGGCACACCCACGAGCTGCGGGTGCTGGAGGGCCAGCGGGCAGCGCTGCGGTGTAAGGCCCGGGGGGACCCCGAACCAGCAATTCATTGGATTTCACCTGAGGGCAAACTGATTTCAAACGCAACGAGGTCCGTGGTGTACGACAACGGGACGCTTGACATCCTTATAACGACGGTGAAGGATACGGGCTCCTTCACCTGCATTGCTTCCAATCCAGCTGGGGAGGCCACGCAGACGGTGGACCTGCACATAATCAAACTCCCCCACTTGCTGAACAGCACGAACCACATCCACGAGCCTGACCCTGGCTCCTCGGATATCTCCACTTCCACCAAGTCAGGCTCCAACGCGAGCAGTAGCAATGGGGATACTAAAGTCAGCCAAGATAAGAAGGTGGTCGTTGCAGAAGCAACATCCTCTACCGCTCTGCTGAAATTCAATTTTCAGAGGAACATACCTGGGATACGTATGTTCCAAATCCAGTACAACGGTACTTACGATGACTCCCTTGTTTACAGGTAAGGCAGCCCCAGCCCGCTTGTGCGGGGCCCTGCCAGGCTGCTCGGTGGCTGACTGCTGCCCCCAGCTCCGGGCAGCCCCCTCCGCCGGAGCGGCAGGTCCCCGCACCGCGCCGGCCCAGCAGAGCCCTGCCTGTGGCAGCAGATGGTGGGAGTGTTGGGAAAGACTCATGCAACTTTCTACTCACAAATAGGGAAATTGCCTTGAACGGTGTTATTTTTAGGTAATCCAAATGGACCTCTAATCCTCTGAACTAATCTGATTGGCAGAAAGGTTGTAAAGTTAGAAGAGTTAAATGGATCTTAACATTCTCAGCCTTATGAAAACACAGGGTGAAAGGTGTCTGTAAGCACATTCCTTGTAGCAGATTCTGGCGGTGTCTGTGCTGGTGTGCTGGCGGCGTGCAGAGAGGCACTGTACTGCCGGCTGTAACAGTCACCATCCAAAACTGTCTTTGCTTGGTAATTTCTTTTATGTTTTTGACGTGGCCACTCTCATGAGGGGCTCTGCCGTGCTGAGCCATGCCGAGCCGTGCTGGGGGGCTTGGCAGCGACTGCTGCTGCACCAAACGGAGGGCAGCAGCTGCTGCAGGGACGGCCAGCAGCCCTGCAGGGACCTGCAGGGACGGCGGCAGGAGCGGAGGAGCCAAGCCCTGCTGGTGTCACCACGGCTGGGGGCCGCAGCACATGGCGGGAGGTGCCTATGGGTCTGCCGGGTTTATTCACACTGATTTCCTTCTCCCCCAGAATGATACCTCCCACAAGCAAGACCTTCCTGGTCAACAACCTGGCTGCTGGGACTGTGTACGACCTGTGCGTCCTGGCCATCTACGATGACGGGATCACCTCGCTCACTGCCACTAGGGTGGTGGGCTGCACGCAGTTCACCACCCAGCAGGATTATGTGCGCTGCCACTTCATGCAGTCCCAGTTCCTGGGTGGGACCATGATTATCATCATTGGTGGGATCATCGTGGCCTCTGTGCTCGTGTTCATCATCATCCTCATGATCCGCTACAAGGTGTGTAACAACAACGGGCAGCAGAAGGCCACCAAGGTCAGCAACGTGTACTCGCAGACGAATGGGGCTCAGATCCAGGGCTGCAGTGGGGTGCTGTCGCAGTCGATGTCCAAGCAGGCTGTCGGGCACGAAGAGGGCATCCAGTGCTGCAAGGCTGCCAGCGACGGCGTGACGCAGTCGCCGGAGACCGGCTCCAGCCAGGACTCGGCCACCACTACCTCCGCTTTGCCTCCCGCCTGGACTTCCAGCACTTCTGTCTCCCAGAAGCAGAAGCGAAAGCCGGGGCCAAAGCCAAGCAGCGAGCCGCAGAGTGAAGCTGTCAGCAGTATCGAGTCCCAAAACACTAACAGAAATAACTCCACTGCCCTGCAGTTAGCTAGCCGTCCCCCCGACTCTGTCAAAGGGGCCCCCACGTACAAAAGAGCACAATCAAAGCCAAGTAAGTTCCTCACTTTGCCAGCTGACGCATCCCGAGCCAAGCGCAGGCTCTCCCTGGGCGGCGAGCTGATGGAGTCCCGCTGCCCCGGCAGCGCCCGGGGCACAGGTGGATTGCGGTCCAAAAGGAGCATGTCCATGAACGGGATGCTAGTCCAGTCAGACAGCTCTGATGTGGATAGTGGAAAAGCAACTTTCTCCAGTTCTGAGTGGATATTGGAAAGCACTGTGTGACCTGCTTTTTTTTCTTTTTTTTTAATTTTAATTTTTATTTCAATGAAAAACAAAACACCAAACGTTGTGTGAAACTCCCTCTCCCGGGGAATTGGATTTGGAAGTCCACTGTTGTCTCGCTGATTAATGGCTTGTTCATGCGGGGTTCTGTATAAGCCACCCAGTGCACACAGGGTTTTATTTAGTTTTCATTTGATTTTATTTAATATCAAAACCGAAGGCAACATTCAGAGATTAAAAAAAAAAAAAGGAAAAAAAAGATTAAGGGGTGAAAAAAAGCATGAAACGGCACCAGTGCCTTCCCTACTCTAGGACTGGCTTCCTGGTTCTGCAGTAGCAGAAAACAAAAGAGAGAGTTTTCACAGAAAAAGCCTTTTATAAAGGAAATGAAATTTCCTCCAAGCTAACAAATAACCACTTCTGGATCAATCAGTAAAATGATATTTTTTAAAACGGTCAGACTGTATATTTCTTTTCCGTGACTATGGTGTTGCCTTTGTTTTTAGGCAGATGCTGTACAGAAACAACAACCCTGTGTTGTTATGTTGTGTAAAATAAAATACTCACTCCGTACACCAGCCAGCCTCGCGGTAACTGCCCGCCCAGGAGCCGTGCCCAGGGCCCGTGGGCGCCGCTCGGGGGGTCTCACTGCGGGGGCCAGGAGGAGGAGGACGGTGCCAGGGTGAGGGGTCCCTCTCCTCCTGGCAGGGTCCAGCTCGCTGGGGCTGGGCGCCACTGCAGCAGCTGGGCTCCGCTGCCAGCTCTCCCTGAGAGGGTGCCCGACCCGCGGTCCCCGAGCATCCTCATCCCGCGGCAATGGCTTTGCCTGGTGCCAACGCTGGAAAAAAACGTTGCCGTTCAGCACCAGCGATCAGGGCAGGTGCCTGCCTGTTGCTCCCAACACACGCAAGGCCTGGTTTGCTGCTCCGTTTTCAGAGCTGGCCCCCACCCCGGCAGTCAGTGCAGCAAAGGCTGTCCCCTTCCCGTCAGCGCAGGTGCGTGGAGGTGTGAAACGTGGGCGAGGGCAGCCTACGGGAAATGTGGGAGCAGCCCCACGCCCCAGCCGCAGCGGCAGGCATGGCTGCAGTCCTGCAGACCTCCTTCGGGCAGGGAAACGTGACTTGGTGGAGCTCCAGGCAGGGCGCTGGTGCCTTAGGGCGCCGGGGAGAGAGCCGAGCAGGGCTGGCAGGTCGACCCCGGTACTGTGGGGCAGCCATTCAGCAACTCATAGTGGTGATTGGCTGGGATGATGATGGTCATCTCCTTTCCTAGACTTTTTGGGGCATATTTCCTGTAACTCTACGGTTTGTTTCAGTTCTCTTTAATCCCTGTGCACAATGAAGGGACTGAAGGATGGTCTCGTCTTTAACCTGCTGTTTGTGGTGTGTATGGGACAGAATAGTTTCAGGCCACTATGTGTAAGGACGTAAACATATGGCAATAGGTGATAGCAATTGAAAACCCCATGTTGTGAGGATGGCAGACGCGCTTCTGCTGCTCTGCTCGTTCTAAAGAAAAGGCTACAATTAGTATTAATTAAACTTGTATGGTCATCGTGTTTAAATCAGGGGCAGCTTTAACTCTGCAACACTAGTGCATTCTCAGACGACAAGGAAAAGGTTTCTTACAGGCTTTGCGGCCATTGAAGTTAGAGAACACTTAAATTTTACACCCTGTGTGCTTGTTCTTGAGGGCAGTGTGACCCAAGCAGATGCCTCCAGACACCCTGGCTCTAACCAGGGCAACAGGCCAGCCCGAGAGCCGTCATGGTAGGGAACGTCTCGTGGCAGGGAGTGTCTCCCAGCAGCCCCCCGGGCCTCGGCCTCCGAGGCCCCGCAGCTCGGGCTGACGCGCGCCAGGTGACCCCTGTTGCTCTCGGTGGTTGTACTGCCTGTCGTGGAGAACCAGAGTCTGGGTGGGGGTGGTGTGAAGGACATAAAAAGAAAAGGCTGTTTCTTTTTTAGAAAGCCCTTTTTCTTCCCTTGGGAAATGCAGAGACCAAAAAGGAAGCAAAGCCTCAAAATTAGAATACCCGCTTCCTACTGGAGACGTTTTAAAAAAAAAAAATCCTTGGATTTCTCTGGAAGTCCACATTCTTCTCAAGGGGCTGTATGCACAGAAACTAGCTATTAAAATAGGGCCCCGTCAGAGGCAGTGATGTAGTTGTCCAAGTTCTGGTAGTCTGACAACAAAGGTATTGTCAAGTACGGGAAAAATGAGTGCTTCCATGCCCCAGCGAGGAGCTGCTCTCTGCAGACAGCACCTTCACTTTGCGCTTGGGTACGGAGATAGCTTTAAAGGTTTTCTGCTGAGGTATTTGTTTTAATCATGCATTTTAAAAACATCAAATGAAAATGCTTTATATGTTGTCTAAAATTGGACGTAACTGTGTCTAATGTTTTGTGAAAGTGCTAAAATATTAATAGCTTTTGGGGATTTAGGGAGTCTTATTTTTATATTTTTAATTTTTTACTCAAAGGAATCAATTTCTAAACACTGAGGCTGAGTGTTCTGTCCACAGTGCATCTGTATAGCAGCTTAGAAGGACCATACGTCCCTGCGTTTGATTTAATCCGCTGCTAATAGCATAGGAATGGTTAGACCTGGATAGCTGAGGGTTCGTCTCGTGCAGCTTTCTCTCTTCGGCAGAGAGGAGCATCCCTTGGGAATGCACTGGGCATGAAATCTGCCACTTCCACTGGAGTAACTGCAGCAGGACAGTTCATTTCATTCGGGCTTGATTCAGTCAAAGTGTGGAAAGCCTTATGAAGGAGGAAATTCTCTGTCCTTTCTGTTCTGCAAAACCAGAGGTTGCCAACAGTTTGAGGCAGAAAGCGCTGCGATACTCCTTGATTGTAACGTTGGTACGTCTTTGTTCAGAGTGCAGTACTGCAACGTTTTCTAACGCTTCAGAAATGAGAATATGCGTTCAATCAGCCCAAGCGGAGTTTATTGTCCCCCATTGTGGGTGATGGGAGTGGACACGTAGGGCAGTCCTGGGGGTGTCGGGGGAACGGGGGGGTGCGCTGTGTCTGCGGCTGGCGCTGCAGTCCTGGCTTCACCCCAGGCTGCAGACGGGAGTTTGCAGAGACTTGAACCAGTGGGTGCAAACCTGCCCCTCGGGGCATCGCCCAGCCTGCGGGTCTGCTCCTTGTGATCCTTCTCGAAAATAGATTAATGGAGGCTTTAGCCATGAGATGGTGTCTTTTTTCACAAGCACCGGAGGAGGAGAAACTACTTCAGAAATTTGTTTACTCTTATTGAAACTGCTGGCACATGCTTCCTCTTACACCTTTTCCTAACCCTTTTCTCAGAGCATACGTGTTGTGTTAAAGAGGGCTGGTACAATCAATACTTGGATGGAGAAGCAGGGCATTGTTGGGTGAAAAGTTTGTTGTGTTAGTTGTTTTCTGTGCTGCCTTTCCACTTGTGTTCTGGGCATGTTCTTTACAGTGAATATATGGTACTGCTCCGCTCTGGGTGCCAATGTGGCTTTATTTCTGCCAGCGTGTTCCCGTGTGTTTGACAGCCCTCCCCACGCACCCGGGCAGCCCTGCAATAACAGAGAGTGAACTGGCAAGTGATGGCCCTGTGCCCTGTGCCTGGGAGAGGGGCACGGCCGCCGGCACACACTGCTCTCTTTGGGAAGGGCCCGGCAGCCCCTGCTGCCTGCACCGCTGTGGGGTGGCTGCCGCCGCGGCACGCTGCCTGCCCGAGGGGGTCCTGCCGAGGTGCTGCCACGAGGTTGGCTTGTCCCCGTGGGCTGCAAAGCTGCTGGAGGCTTGAGGCTTGCTGCCAGCAGTACAGGGATGCTCCTGCCTCCTGGGGACCATGGAAGCCCCGCTGGTCAATGCTTCGGGACTGCACAAAGCGTCTCCTAGTAACTCCTTAGGCACCTGAGTGCGGTCACCGAGCCAGGCAGCTGCCTGGCATTGAGCATCCCAGGCTGGTGGAGAGACACCGAGCCGTGACGGCTGACAGTCCTGCCGCAGCCGGCGCTCACTGCGTGCGTGCCCTCGAGAAGGCGCAGCGTAGCCCTTCCTGTGCCGCTGTGAAACCGTACCCAGAGCCACAGCAGGCACCCTGCACAGAGAGGGGGTGCGTTTCTTCCCCCAGTAATTGATTCAACCAGCAGAAGTAATGGTCACAGCTGCTATCACTTACTATCGCTTCTCTTCCTATTAATTGAGAGGAACTGAAGTCTCGGAGGTACCGCTTGCAGAGTGGCAACATCTGTCAGCATTGCAATAGCTCAAGAACATTTACTGTCCTGTTCTAGGGCGCTGCTTGCAACCAGGGGTGTGCTATTGCTCTCTTAAAGCATCAATAACAACAGCCACGAAATCACACAGTGCCTTTCCCCAGCTAACTTAGTAAGTAATCTTAGCACTGGTCAAAGTTCTGGTTTAAAAGAAGCAAACCATGGCAAAGTCAATAGGGTCCTGCTTACAGAAAACATGTATCCCATATTTTCCCTTTGCAAATGTTTCTGCATGCCTTGCTGCGTGTCGGGGTGTCTGGACCTGGTGCCAGAGCCTATGCTGCCAGATCCAGCCCGTGCTGGGTAGGTAACCCCCCACAGCACCTCTGCCCAGCCGGCAAAGTGCCGATTCAGGCGGCAAAGTGCCGATCCCTTTTGCAAATCGTTCTGCAGTGCTACACCCCTCCGCAGAATACACATCCCCTGTACTGACTTCTGCTGTTTGAACGTGGCTGTGGTCTTGCTTTCATAACAGTACAGATGTCCACGAAACAAAAGTGCACAGGTTAGTGGGGCTGAAGTGGTATGGGTTAAAGCACCTACACCCCAGCATCAGTAATACAAGACCAACAAAAGGCAAATCGTACTGGTCTTGCTGACTGTAGACTTTTAATATAATTGCTTATTCACAAGAGCCAGGCGTGAAGGCTGCTGCTGTAGAAAGAAGGAAGCTTAGCTTGGAAGGAAGGAAACTAAAAAGGGAAAAAAGCAAACGTGGCACATCGCTGGCTGCAGAGAGACCCCACGTCGGAAACTTTGTATGAAAATGAGCAGAATAAGCTCCTGTTTTTGTTGTGCTGTAACAAGCTGTGTCACCTCAGGTCGTTTCAAGCACTGCACTTTAGAAATCATTCCTGTCATAAATGTGGAAGTTGAGACCAAGTTGGTGTGCCTAGCTTGGTGCCAAGCTGGTTCTCCTCCCGGTCTGCCAGTTTTACGTGCGAGTGCCAGATTGCTTCTCTAGAGGCGCCCACCGTGTTTTGTGTGCAAGCCGTGCAATCTCTTCTGCAGGGAAAATGTCCACTGGGAGAGGGAAATGAGCAAAACCAGTAAGGGTTGTGGCCCCAGCCCACTTGGTTTCCCCGGGAGGCCCTCGGAGGGGGTGGCGGAGGGCAGCACCAGCCTGCCCACAGTGTGGGCACGCAGGACCCACAGACCCGAGCATTGGCTTCACACGGCGGGTCTGTAGGCAGCTGGGAGCTGTAACCCACAGCAAACCAAGGATGAATTTAAAACATGGTGTCTAGTTTGTATTTACATACTGCAGCTGCAGCTTTGCATTCCCTAAGGTAAGTGAAGCCGTACCGGGGTGGCAGGGAGAGAGGCCGGGCGCGGTGGGACCGCAGGCGAGGCAGTGCTCCTCCTGGCGAAAAATAGCTGCCCCGTGGGCTGTCTGCTCCGCCACGGATCCCTTTGGTGCAAACGATGTGGGAGCTCAGCGCAGGACGGTTAACATCTGCACATTCTGTCTAAACTGACTTTTTCTCTTGCATGCAAACCTCACGGGGGCAAGTGCCAGACTCGTGCCCATCCACTGCTCCCTTCTGGTCTTTTCAGTTCTGTGCAAACTTTGAAACTATGCAAAGAGTTGAAATCCCTGCCATGGAAAAAGGCTTGGCCTCAGTGAGGGCAGAAGCAAATCTAGAAACTGGAAAATTCTCTGGTTCTGGAACAATGAGCTTTACTGGTTCCGTCTTGGGTTTTGGGGAGGTTTTTTTGTGAGTTTGATGTTCGCCTTAGCAGAAGCACTGCTGTGCCAGCACTTCCAGCTGGGGCCAAAGCTGGCTGGTGGTGGCTCGCTGAGCCCCAGGCTGGGGATGCCAGGTGCCATTAACCTTTTCTCCCATTAGCTGCCGTGCTCTGCCTGCTGTGCCCTGGCCCCCGCAGGGCTGGCAGCACCTGAACCGGTGGGGTTCCGGGGTCGAAGGCAGGCTCTGCTGCCCGCTCCCTGCCCGGGGCGGCTCCATGGGCAGGTCCCAGGGCTCTCGGTGTGGTGCCGTGCTCGGCCGGGCCCCGCCGAGCACCTCCCGGTGCCACCTGCCCCATGGCAGGTCGGCTTCGGCTGCGAGGAAGGGCCGGATCCGGCTCCTTGTCCGCTCACTGTCTCTCTTTTGTCTCTTTGCACAGAAGCTGGGGCCGATCTGCAGGATGCCTGCCCGCCTCCGCTCCCCGAAAACGTTGCCACCGACGTTCTTAGTCGGCAGAAAACAATACGATTCCAACTCACCGAAGATTAACGTGTCGCACCACGCTCACCCCACCGAAACCTTTACTTGAAGCTGCAGCCGAAGCCAAGAGGCTGTCGAGGTTGGCTGTGTCGGATGAACTTTCTTCCCCCGTTCACAGATTGCCCATCTCCCATCTGCCACATTAAGTCTAAATACCTTTTTTTCTGGTGTCCAAGGTTTTTATAAAACTAAAAATTATGATGAAAAATCTGGTGGCAACAGCTGCAGTCCCAAGTCATGTTAAATGTCGCCAGTGGTGAGTTCACAAACTGTAAACATGGTAGCTTATATCACCTGAACAAATAAATGTTTTACTATGACGGTGTGGGCATGTTGGTTGATCCGGAGGGTTTTGCCCAGTGGCAGGCATGCCCTTCTGTGCACGGTGCTGCGGCTCCACGCTGAAGGTCCCCGTGCTGCTGGTGGTCTGTGCGCCCGGTGGGCGATGGCGGGGGGTCACCCGTGTCTGCAGCGCGGGGCGGGCAAATGCATCCTCGCTGCCCGCAGAGGGCCTGGGGCTCTGCTGAGCGAGCAGCAGCAAGCTGTGCCCAGCCTCGGCCCCGGCCCCAGCCCACGGCTGCCGGTACTGCGGTACTGCCTGCCCAGGACAACCAGCTGGGGCAGGCACGTTGGGGCAGGAGAGCTGCTGGGCTTTGCGCCTCGGGGCTGGGCGAGGGCATGGGCTTTGAGTGGAGAGGGAGCACCCCGTCTGCCCCTGCCCGCTCTGGGAAAAGCCCTGGGGCACCAGGGCTGCTGGCCCCGCGGAAACCCCCTCCCTTGCGGCCAGGCAGGGAACCTGGGACATGGTGGGTTACGGCACCACGGGCTCCTGCAGCACTGTGTGCCGGGAGTGCCATGCAAACAGGCAGAGTACCAAGCACCGGCGTGCCGCTGGCTCTTGTGCCATGTCAGCCCTAACATGGGAAAGCCTGGGGCGAGGGGACAGCTGGGGACCAGCCTGGGACTGCACCCCTCCCACGGCTGCACCAGCCCCTCTGGCCATGCTGCCATCCCGGCGTGACAGCGGGTCTCCCCATCACGCCTTGCTTCTCAAACAAGACCAAGCTTTTTTTTTTTTTTTTCTTTTCTTCCTCATCAAGAATCCCATATGGCTTACAGATATAATTATAGCTTCTACAAAAACCACAGTGAATCAACCAGCTTTAATATAACTTCTGAAGAGCAGATTACAGCTAGTATAAATATTTATTGTTGGCGGGACTGGCTTCACATCGGCTGTGTGAAGGGCAGGAGGTGGAGCTGCCCAGACGTGGCTCCCCCGGCCCAGCTGCTCCCTGCCGCAGGGACCGGTCCCACCGGTGGCTTCTGCCACACTGTGCAGATGATGGACCTCAGCCCGGGCAGCTGGCTGAGCAACTCACCCACGGTTTGCCCATACCTGCAGAGACACCAGCATCTCCCCAGGACAAGCCCATGGGAGGAGAGTCTGAGCTAAGCCAGGAGCCTCACCCTTTGGGTTTCCTCTTACGCTTTCTCCTCTGATGGCTGCAGAGCCAAGGGCTGCAGAGCTGAGAGCCGCAGCCAGGGTTCACCCCAAGGTGTCGGAAATGGGGACCCCAAGCTCGCCGGTGGGGCCCAGCACCCAAGGGCTTGTGCATGTGCAGAAAACTTGGTGCTGGTCCCCAGGGATAAACGGTCCGCGTTTTGTCCAGTGCACAAGAATGCCATGCCAAATGGAGACTTCAAGGGGAAAAGACATCAGTTTTGATCAGGAGTTGGACTCATGGCTCTTATTTTCACAAAGCATGACCGGGGATCTTTCTGGTGCTGCACACAGCCTGCATTTTATGTGGATTATAACAACAGCACATATTGCTCTTCCCTTTCCTTACTGCATAGTGTAATTGGGGTTTGAATTCTGGAAGAGGATGAGCCCAAAATAAACTACTTTTCAATTGAATGTTTAGTGGAAATTAAATGCAGAAACCCATCACCTCTCTTCTTGCAGACTGAAGTGACTTCCCTGGTGAAATTGCAGGACAACTGACCCTTCTCAGAGCAAGCCGATGACAGTCAGTTCTGCCAAACAGCCGGGCAGAGTCAATCCGTGACTCAGAAGTGAGTTACAAGAAGAGCTCAGAGGCTGCTGCTTCCTTTTGACACCCCGCATTAGGCTGTGCAGCTGCTGAAGCCCTTACTAAACCAACAAGCTCCAAACTCTTGCTGCACAGTCCGCATCAGCTCTCAGGATTTCATTTCACATTAATATCATGTTACTACTCTCATTCAATGGCTCCAATTTCAAGCTTTCATGCACATAGCAGAGCTGCTTTTCCCTCACTGATTCCTTTCTATATCCTTTTAATTAATTGTCAAGGTAAGTTCCACCTGTCAGCTCAATGTTAGTTAGAAATCCAGCCTTCACGGTGGCAAGATCTGCTGAAGTTGTGAATCAGATTTTTGGAAAAACCCCTGGAAGGTCTGTGGAGCAGAGCGTGACAGCTGTACGCTGTCATTAGTAGCTCTGTTGGTGGACCAACAGAGCCGTCCTTTGCCTAGGACGGCTTTAGTAGCATTTCATCCATACATTCAAAGATTAGAGGAATATCATCATATCAACAAGAAAAATGACCTGTTACAGAGACTCGGAACTTAGATATTTACTGAAGAATCATGCAAACTATCTCAGTTGATAAAGCTGAAGGAAATTCTGGCCCACAAACAGCATTTTCTTATTCCCGGTGGGCACTGCACCAGCCGACACTTCCATGGATCAGCATCCTCTGCCCAGCCTGGGTGCGGGGCGGGTTTCTCTCCAGGCAGGCGGCTGTAATGCTTTGAGGGCTTTCTCTACGAGTGGCTGCACAGGTCCGACACCACGCGGCGCTCAACGTCTCGGTGTTACCACTGGTGCTCACCAAAGCAAATGAATGGACTAATATTGGAAAGTGCTTTTCTTAATAGGTTGAGAAAGGTTAGGAAAACACGACTGTGGGCACTGAGGAGCTGGTGGCGAGTCGGCGGTCCAGGAAAGGCAGATGGGGATGCAGCACCCCCCGCACCAGCAGCCTCCTGGGGAGCTCGGGCTCCCAGGCAGCCCTGCGCTCTGCTCACAGGGTCTGCGTGAAGCCCAAACGATGGTGGTGTGATGGGTTACGTCTTAGTGCTGTTCTAGGGCGTCTTCAGTGAGAAAAGCCCAGACATTACAGCCTGCCAGCATTTGTTACTGCAGCGTGCACTCAGCTCTTGCAGTCCTGCAATGCACTAGGGAGAGGTGGTCAGGAATTTTCTGATTAAACATTGTTTTCACAGAAATACAGTTTTATCATGGTCTTGTTCTGGTTTTGTTGTTTCTTGGGTTTGTTTTCTTTTTTTTTTCAGTGAGGGAAAAATTAATGGAAGAAAAAATTTCTATTCAGAGACAAATTAAACCCTAGAGCACCCTATAGAGGATCGGCTCCTGGGAAGCGGGAGACCAGATTTGACTAGATTTGCAGTGGGGATCTCCATTTTCTGTGTCTAATGCAAATGTCATTCAATATTGGCCCCAAACTTCAACCCCAAATCAGCGCGGGCATTTTTCCTCCTCCTCTCTGCTCCAGGCAGGAAGCAATTGCCTTGCCGCGTTCTTACTGCCACCGAAGGACTGCGGTGGGGCTTCGGTCCTACTCGGCTGCCATGAATTGCTAATGGGTTACTGATGACTGTTGCTGCACAGCGAAGCTGGAACTTTGGCTGCTGCGCCTGGGGTTCCCTTTTCCTGCGGTCCCAGGAGCGAGGATTGCAGGAGTGCCCCCGCACTGCGCTCCAGAGAGAGAAGCCGTATCTTGACGGCAGAGCAGCCTTGCAGCGTGGCCCTAACCTCACCGCACGCAGAGAACAGCAAGGTGCCCTGGTTTAACCGTGTCTTTTAACCATTGCAAACACGGGCTCAGGCTCTCCCAGCAGAACGGTGTCACCCCAGCCCTGAGAGGCCGTTCTCCGTAAGCCTCTGTGTCCTGTGAATGAAGACGTTCTCTTTTCACGCTGATGGCAGAGTGCTGTTTTCACAAACCTGTGCACCAGGCATACAAGCCTAATGCCTGAGGAGGCATGGACCCAGGGACTGGCCATGGGTGCTGAGGATGCATCCCTAGGATTAAACAACACCGAGTTTAATAGACACTGCTAACAACTTACTTGGTCTTTTTTGGTTGGTTTTTTATTTTTTTGTTTGGTTTTGGGGAGTTTTGTTGGCTTTTAATCTCCTGGAAACTTTATGAGACTACAGAAGCACTTCCAGGATGCACCTCCAGGTTGTCCATCTACCCTAGGATGGCTGGGTCCTGGGGCAGCGTGGAGTCGGCTCCTCCGGGATGTTTCCATCTCAGCAGGGGATGTGCACCGTGCAGGAGTAGTGTGCACTGCAAGCCAGCCTCCTGATTGCTACCCCAGCTGCGGGATTTCCAGAGGCACTTTCACAGGAATCTGAAAAACTGACCGTTTTGTTCACACGTCCAGCACCAGTGGCTGTTGGCTGTTTAGCATGTGTGTGGAAAGAAAATAGCCAAAGAACCTGCTGACTCCTACTCACTGCGATGCTGGTAAATATCCTCCTGCCCTTACCGATTCAGAGAGTTCTTTTTGCAAGTTCTGCATGCTGGTTGCTCGCTACGCACCTCTGCAGACCACCTACAGCCGCTGTGCATCATGGTGCGTGACAGTGCCCCTGTGCATCTCCTGCGTCAGTGTGGGACTAGCTCACCTCCCGAGATCCCCCAGCCCCAGGAACCGAGACGCTTCAGCACGGCCAGCTTGCCAGTAGGAAGTCTTTGCCGTGGGCTGGCTTGTGTGGCAGCCCTGCCCGTTGTACATGCACGTGGTACCTGCACGTGGTAAGGTTTTACACCACTTGATTTCCTGTAGCATCATCACTGGCCATTTCTGAAACAGGATTTCCTTTGCAGTTGTTTCCCTTTGCAGCTAGTAGTCATTTCTCCTAGCTTGGTCTAAGACCATGTTTAATGGTTCCCTGGACTCCTGGGAACCTGGACTCCCTGGACTCGTGCAAGCATGCTCCCCTCTCAGTGCTCCTCCCGTTGGGGGCTGCAGACAGGCTTGTCCTCGGTGCGAGGTGGAACGTCTCCCGGTGGGCTGGGGGAAACTTACGTGGGACACAAACAGGCTGCCCTGACTCCGTTTCTTGCCTCTCCTATTTCCTTCCATCCTGTCAGAGCCCACCGCAGACTCAGAGCCTGCTGCGAGAGTTTGGTGGTGAAGGCTGAGTGGCACATTCCTGCTTACACACTGGTCCAGGGCTGCTCTCCAGCGTCAACTCTGAAAACTCATCAACAAAAGCCAGTGGGACAGAAGACGAGGTGGTAACATGTGGTCCAGGAAGCCCCCAGGACAGCCATTGCTGCCAGAGCTGCTGGTGCTCCTCACCCATGGGGGTCCCCCAGGAAGACCCCAGGAGAGCACACGTTGTCCGTGGACCACAGAAGGACACCAGGCAGCTGCTGAGCGTGCTGTCAGCCCCCTGGCACCCTTTCAACGGCTTGGATGGGGTCTACGTGTGCCAGAGTACTGCCGACAGTCAATCACAGGATACAGCATCTTTGTGTGGGGTGATGACACCTTTCCCAGCTGCACAAGATGGACACAGTGACGGAGCAGAATTTTGACTTCATCCAAAAAGCCTAGTGGAAATTAAGAGGATGGGAACTGAAGACAGAAACAGTCTGACAGTGGGAATCAGGAGGACTGGGAATGGTGGCTGGAGATATTCAGTCCCCTCCTTTCCAATTGCAGGGAACAGCATCACATAATCTTGCCCCTAAATGAATCAGGCCCTGCTCAAAGCCTAGTTAGATCTCTCCTCTCTGCAAATGCTCCTGAGGGATCTTTCTTTCCAAGATGTCCATCAGACATTTCTATTTGTCGCCTGTTCATGCCATTTCTTTTTTGCTGATATTGCCTCATTGCACAGATAACTCTTTTTTCACCCCTAGGTGTTTTTCTTACTAGAATACCTGTAGGGCCTGTGATACCTGATCTTGTCCAGCTGGTTTCCCTTACTCCCTCCATCCCCCTTGTAATTATTCCTGTTCCACCTCCTGCTCCCCCCCCAGCTCCTCTTTCTTTGCTCTGATAGTCTGGGTATTGCACACCAGGGCAAAATTTGCATGGTGTCACTGTGACCCGTTACAGCTCTGTGGGAGGGTTTGTGCGGGCTGCGGTTGCCTCTCGCTCCGTATCCGTTCCTCCCAGCCTGCCCCTGTGGAAGGGGCTGCTGCTCAGTGCCAGGCTGGGTCTGGCACCCAGCGCATCTTCAGGCTGCCTGCGCACTGCCACTCGCTCATCATCTCAGGCATTTTTTTCTATGACATCTATTACATTACGTATTCATGCCTCAGAAAATCTTTAGGGCTCTGCCCTAGGATACCAGGCTCAGTCAGGCGTGGAAAGCAAACACATGAGACTATCCCAGGGCAAGAGAAATACCAATCACAGCCATGCCCGTGTCCCAGAACAACCTATGCAGCAACAGGTTTGGGGGACAGGAGTGATAGCAATGAAGATGCTTTTCCTCCATAGCACGTGCAGCATCAGCCTTCCTCGCCGGTGAAAATGTGTCCAACTGTTACCTGTCAGCAAAGATACAGTAAGAATGACTGGGTATGCTGGGAAATCGAAGCGAGGAACTGCCTTCAGTCCCTCGGCCGAAATACCAGCCGTCTGCTGCCATCTCCCTTGGAATCTGCACCCATTGCTCTTGGTCCTGCCTGCGGGGAGCAAGCAACAGCCTGCGTCCCCAAAACCCGACTGAGGTAAGAGGAAGGAAAGGGAAACTGCCTCTTAACCTTAGTGATGAGTACAAGTTTCAAAATAGTCAGAAAATGTTATCTGACCAAGTGGGTGAACAGTATGGGAATGTGGAAATGATTCCCAGTAACCTAACTGATACGTTCCCAGTGCTGCAATCGAACAAAACCTGTCTCAGCAAAACCAGGGTATAGCTTACTGGTACCAGACACGAGTAACTCCTTTACCTGTACTGACGAAGATTGAAACCAAGAGGTCAAAACACAGTTTTAATCTATTAAAGAAGTATTTAAGTGATTCTATGGTGAAGAAAAAAAACCAGAAACAATTTGGCAGAATTGGGGATGATAAAGCCGAGAAGACGCAGGGACAAGCGCTCATAAATTTATCCTGCCCTTTTCCTCGCACCTCTGGCAGCTCAGGCTGGCGTCCCAGAGGAGTCTGCCGGCCGCTGAGTGGGGGTCTCCAGGAGGCGCGGGGTGCCCTGCCTCTGCGGGGCGCAGGGTCCCGGTGCCGCGGGGGCTGTGCCAGCCCCGTCCCACAGCCACAGCTCCGCGCAGAGCCTGCACTGGGGAGGCTGCAGAGAGCCCTGTGCCACACCTGGGGACGAGCTGCAGCAGGGCGCTGCGCTCAAGATGCGTGTTAGCGTGCTAATTGCACCGCTGCCCACGAATTAAGACACCTCCCCACGCGCTGGTTCGGCACTGGAGGTGAGCGTTAGCGATGAAGCATTGGTTATCAAGGAGCAGAAGGCCCAGCCATGCATTCCCGTGCCACGCGGCTGGTGCTGACCAGAGCCCTATCCTGGCGGTGCACCCCTCCTTTCCACCCTGCCGACAGCCCCCCTCTGGTGTCTGCTTTTCCAGCCGGTCCCTGCCAGGTCTCGTGTACCGTGAGTGCAACCAGAAAAGTCAGGGGGTGAGTGAGAGCCTCCAGGAGGATGCGAGAGGCTGTCAGTCCCTGTTAGTCTGCCTGAGCAGAATGTGTCCCCGTGCCTCCGTACCTGTGATACATGCGTGCTGCCCAGGAAAGACCGCACCAGAGACTCCAGCAAAGGCCAAGCTCCCTTCAGGGGCACTAAGGTGAGGACTCGGGGGATCGAAAAGCTTCCCAGCTGGGCTCATCCTCTCAGCCTCCGACAGCATGTTTCAGGAGAGGTGGCACTGACCTCCCCAACAGCACAAGGAAGCTGCCAACACCCGAGAAGGTGCCTTCCTCGGAGGAGTCCCACCACTTGGCTGCAGCTCCACCTGCACTACCACGGGCCTGGGGTCCAGGGCGAGAGCTCTCAGCTGTCGGTGTGTCTGGGTGCTGCAAAGGGACCTGCACAAACAGAGGTGGTGAGTGCACCCTCCAGTTCCCACCCAGCCAAGGTACACTGGGAGTTCTGAGGACAGTGGGAAAAAACTTTAATCTTTGAACTGTAGGCCACCTTTTAAGTTACCACGTCTTCCAGTAGCTTTTTCCATAAATTGTTTTGTACACATGAGATCTGAGGTGGACTGGCTCAGCATTGACACAAGCCATTGGATGACGGTTGTCAAACAGGCTCCTGAGAGACCTTCCCTGGCTACAAGACAGTAAAAAATGTGTGAGATAAGGAGGACGTCAACATGCTGCTGTCATCTGCCTCGATGCAGACATTTCACTGTTGATTAATGACATGGCAACCCCTTTCTCCAGTTATGTTGGAAATAATGTAGTCCTTTGGAATTATTTCAGGTTGCAATATCCATTGCCACATCTGTGCTCATGCTTCTGAATGGCACTAATTATACAGCTCTTAAACATTCATTCTTTTCTAAGTGGTTTAATATTCATCTTCATTATTTAGGAGTATTCATCCCTAAAAAATTGTCTGACCTTTGAAGTCCTAAAACCCTACTGCATTTTAAAATACATGGAATCTAATCTGTGTCTGGACTGATCTCCTGTCACTGTCTCAGAGGACAAATGTGGTGGCAGTGGGTAATTCACTGCTGGGACCGAACCTTTCCTGAACGTTAGTGAGATGAACAGGTTTTTGTGTATTACCTTTTTGTGCCCGGCCTCTGGGGAAAGACAGGGGAGAGGTAGGACTTGTGCGGTCCTGTGCTGCCGCACAAGCTGCTGACCGAGCGGTTCGGGCTGGAAGTGGGGAGAAACCTTCCCCCCTGGGCAGCGGAACAGGGAGGAAAGCCTGTGGGATCTCTGTCCGTGGAGGTTTTTGAGAGCCCATGGGGCAAAGCCCTGAGCAACCTGGTCTGAGCCCAGAGCTGGCCTCGCACTGAGCAGGGGCTGGGGCAGAGACCCCCTGCCCCGGGGGTCCCATCCCACCTAGGTGGTCCTGTGCTCCTGTGAGTCAGCGCAGGACCGAGGGGGTGGTCTTGGCCGAAGGTAGTGGTTATGCTGGTTTGGTTCACTTTACTTCTGAGTTTACTTCCCAGGGAACAGTCATGCCCTGGCCAAGGCAGTGCATCGCCCTGCGCTGACTCGGACCGATGGGGAAGGGAAGATGCACGAATACCTGCAGAAGAGGGGACGGCACAGCCTTTGGGGAACAGCTGTTCCCCCTGCTTCCACCACTCTGTCCACAGGAGCTATTTCAACGTTTCAGCTTGCAGTTGTGCAGTTTTCTTGAATGGGCAAGTATAGCACTAATGGTTTTCTCACATCAGCTTGTCGTTGTGCTTGGCAATGGCACCGCTTGGTAGCTTTCTATGGTGACCAGCCTGCACCCACAGCATACTCAAAGAGAAGAGGTGAGGCAAACACGATTTTCAGGTGAAGCCAATGTGTCTTCCTGTGCTGTAAATCAGCGCTGGTGCATCTCAGGCCTCTTTTATAGGGCCTTTGGTAGGGGGTCTTTTTAAGACAAAGGACAACCGCAGTCTTCGCCAGCAGCAGCACAACGACCACCATGGGGCATGGGGCTGGCGTGGGGCTGGGAGCCTCTCCCAGGCTGGCGCAGCCTTAGGGAATTTCTTGGAAGTCCTTCCCTTGCCTTCCGAGGTCCTGCCCAGATATGGTGTGAGTTTGGGTCTGAATCAGCAGTAAAGCGAATGCAGCATCACCAGCAGCGCCTGCGGCAGCGGGGCTCTTCCCCTCCCATTGCTGTTTGCCCTCCTTGTATGGGAGGGAGGGAAGGCAAGTCCTTTATGTCACAGCTAGCTGACAGCCAGCTTTGCAAGGACATCTGCCACCAGTTCAGTCACCCCCTGCCTTGGCACATAACTCACTGTCTGGGTTAATTCAGTCTGCAGGAGACACGGGTGCCCCTCTCCGCCCCGCCTGCTCCATGCCGTGACACTGAGTCTCCGCAGCCCCGGCAGATCTCGACAGAGAGCGTGACACCCCCTCCCAAGCAGGCGTGGGCTGCTAGCTAACCCCCTGCAAGGGGAAGTGCGTGCTACATCGAAAGTATCTCCAAAATACCAAACGCGCGCTTGTGTTTTCTCCCAGGGTTTCACATTGGCTGTGCCTTGTCCCAGGGCGATGAAGCCTAATGGCAGCCAACGAGCAGTGCCTGTTGCAGCTGGAGAGATGAGGATGACAGAAACCAGCCTGCAGACCAGCTCACCAGCCACCTCCTATAAATGCGGCCCAGCTGGGCCTGGGGAGGGAAATAAGGAAGAGGGGTGGGGTGAAGGGGCTGTATTTATTTGATTTGATTTGAGAAACTGGGTCAGGAGCAGTACTGGGGTTAACCTACAGAGGCTTCCTGGGAGCAGCTTAATGCACATGAGAGAAGTCTGTCTGCTTTGCTGGGATGAAAGGGCAAGCTCTAAAAAGGATGAGAAGCCATCCCAGACAGCCTCTCCCTCAGGGTAGGTGGCGAGAGCCCTGCACAAGTGCTGGTGGAAGGAAAGCAGTCCCACAGCCTGAGGGTGGCTCTGGCTTGTGCCGTGCTGCGTGGGCAGGCAGGAAAGCACACACAGGTTAGTGCTGATGATACTTTGGATGGGTTTGTGTGGTCAGCTTCTTCCCAGCTGCTCTACAGCCCCCAAGCCCAGCTATGGCTGGCATAGCTGTCCCCAGTCCTGCTTGCATGGTCCAGGAACGGGCTCTGTAACTGTGTGTTGTCTGGGGGAGGCAGTCCTGCTCTCCCCTGCCAGCAGCTTCTTGCTTCCATGTGTCTTGGTGGTAGCGGAGCCCTGACCCATGGGTGCTGGGGGGCTGTGCCCTGGCTTAGGGGGTCCCTGGCATGTCGGTGACGCCTCATGCCACACAGCTCAGTGAAGCTGAGCCCCTCCAGGAGGTGCCTTGTGCAGCCCTGCAGGGCTGAGAGCTCTGCCAGAGGCAATGTTCAAAAGCCGCTTGCTGCCAGTAGCTTAGGTTTTTCATACAGAAGTTCACAAAACTTCTGGATTTTTGGATGTTCATGGATTGTGGGAAGCTGAAGATCCATGGCAGTGTGGTTTCTTGCATGGGCACCAGGGCTCCTGGCTCTGTTAAGTGGCTGTTTCAGGTGCTTCACATAAAAACTGCTTTGTGCAAGAGCAACAGCTCTGTCTGGGCTTTAGCCTCAGACTAAGCGGGCTCAGTTCCCTCGTTTGATGGGATGTTCTAAGGCTGCTGAGCTTTTGTTCCTGGGTGGTATTCTGTTCTAGGAATGCAGGACTCCTGATGTCTAGTTGATGATGTCCCTGCTCACTGCAGGGGGGTTGGACTAGATGACCTCTAAAGGTCCTTTCCAGCCCAAAGCATTCTAGGATTCTAGTGCTTTCCCCAGCCAAACAAACAGCCTGCTGTTTTTTTGTCTCCTTGGCTGTAAAAGAGGGGGGTGAGGGATTGTTCTCCTGTGTTTTTGTGTTTCTTTTACTTTCTTTGATCTCTTACTGCTTTTGCATTTGGGAGGGTGTGGAGGGTGGCAGTGCTGGGGGGTCTGTGGGCACTGGGCTCACTGGGACGTTGTGAGATGGGGCCCAGCCTGGCAAGCACATCTTGGGCACTGGTCTGGAGGGATCAGCTCCTGTATCGGGTCACTTCTCTCGTACCCTGAATGTTGGCTGTGTCTAACTGGAACTGTAAAACCAAGCACAGTCCATGGCTTGCTTCTCAGAAGTGTTTTGGCCCCCAGGGCATGCTGCCCATGCAGTTCGTCTGGGTGTGCGGTGCTCTGTGCTGACCGCTGATGTGCCTTCCCTGAAACCTGCAGCCTTCGCAACCCCGTTAGAGGAAAGATCTCTTTCCCTGCAAGTATGTTGGTTGTTGTGCAGTTCACTGAAACCAGAGAAAATTTAAAATCAAGTATGTGTGTCTAGCATTTTTGTCAGGTTGAAACCAGTTATGACAGGTAGGTGGAAGGCAAACGCTTAAAAGAACATTTATTTTGTAATTACATTGAAAAACATTCTTGAAGTAAAAAAAAAAAAAAAAAAAAAAAAAAAGCGTAGCTTTCTGAGAAAGCTTCTTTCTTTACAAAATCTAACCCGGGGTTCAGATTGACCTGACAGTCCTTGCACAGCAGTCCAAAAAAGCAGAGGAGGGCAGGCAGCCGAAGGAGATCTGTGGCTCTCGGAGCAGTGACAATCCCTGGGTGCTTGGTGCTCATGCGCTCTGCAGAGCCTTGCCAGCTGCCTGCTGTGAAGCTTTGAAGTCATTAAAGAGTGAATATATCTGACACCACAATTAGAGCCATCTCTGGAGAATAATCGTGCTATAAAGCACAACTGTGAAGACCGCTATTTTAGAATATGCTGCGTTGTAGTTCCTGTTACTTGTGCTGGATAAACTTTTGTCTGTAACTGTTGAATAGCAATGCTGCATTTTAAACAGGGCTGAAGTATATTTGTGTATTTTTGCTGATGTAGTAGATAAATGTCGTGCACAAGTATCTTTTCTGTCCCTATTACTCCCTAACATTAAATGAACAAATAACTCATCTAGCTTGTATGTGAAGATGCAGGTTATACTTCAAAGTGATACAGCAGGGTACAAATTGCAAATAACATTTTTGACAGGCTGCAATAAACTGAACTTGAAAAAAAAAATCCCTGCAATATAGAAGAGCTGAATCTGTTTCTTGTTTGGAAATAGAGGCAGCATTAATAATTGTGCTCCGACTTCGCCCGAGGGACACGGGCATGCTGGCCCGGCATGCTCTGGTTCTGCAGAGGTGTGAGTGCCTGCCCTGCTCTCTGAATTTCCAACGGCTTTGGGTGTGCTGTCCCATGCTCCCGTCTCCCTTGCCTAATGGCACTGTAGAATAGCACCTTACTGAGTGCTTTAGATGTAGGAAGCAGGAATTTGACTAATAAATGATGGGTTAAATGCAGCGGTTAGAGGAGACACAGATAGTGCTGCACCAGCAAAAGTACAGCACTAGCCCCTTGGTTCAGGCTGCCTGCTATAAAAACTAGGACTTTGCTTTACAGTGCATGAGAGGGTGCCAGGGGAGACTGGGTGGAGAAATCTGCTCCTGTTTGCTGGCATCGAACACAGTGCCTGGATCTGCTGGCTGTGCACAACCTCAGCACATTGCTGCGGGGCTGTGGCAGAGGACGGGCCGGTGACTGCAGTGCAGTAATTAATACCAGCTCCGTGCATGCTATCCCTAAGGCAAAGTCTGGCTTGAACAGTGCAGAGGAGGATGGTGGGACAGGCAGTGTCTCGGAGGGGACCTCCCGGTTCATCACTGGTTGCTGCTGGTGGCAACGGTTGTGTTCCTGTTGCTGTAGTTAATGGCAGATCATCAGTCCCTTTCCAGCCTTAGCTGGTCAGGGATCTGAAATGTAGATGCTAAAATAAGATCTAAAATGTGATGCAGGTGAAGAGTGGAGGCTTTTCTTCTGCGGTAAGGGCACACTGGTTTTGGTGTGATTCAGCTGTGGGGTCATGCCTGCTAGCTTCATCCCTAAATGCCCCAGAACACAAGGAAATAATCTATAACCTTTATGATACTGAGGAGAGGACTTGGTAAATGGAAACATTTGGAAATAGCCTTGCAGAAGAATGTAATTTCCTTACTGCTGCTGTGGCACTGAAGGATCGGTGCAGAGCGTCCCGGCGGAGCCGCAGCTGGAGGGAGCGCTGCTGCCCGGTGCAGCTGGGACGCCAGGAAAAGCACAGCTGGCTCTGCTAGCGTCGTGTGAGAGCTCCTGGTGTTAAGCTGCTTCCACTGCCTGTTTACATTCAAAATTACCACATAAGTGCAGCTATAGGTTAATTGTTCCTCCTAGATTAACAAAATCACGTGACCTTTTGAAACCAAGATAAATGTATATTTATTCCATGCTCAGCTCTAAAATACAAATCTGTCTATTGCAAAAACTGGTGCAACCTTTAGCTGGGCCTCCCAGACAAGCGTGCTTTTTCTGCTTATGAGCTAGTGACTGCAAAAGCATGAGCGCACGCTGCAGGTACTCAGCCCTGTCAGCAGCACTGGTGTGTGACCCAGAGGGAGGGAGCATGTGGCTTGTTTGTCTAGCTTTGTGAAATCATATTTCCATAGTTCCCCTGAAACCAGAGTCCTGGGTGAGCGTGGGCAGAGCCTGAAGGCTCGCACCCCGCTGCTCGGTCAGTCGGTGCATGGCCAACTGCTCAATGCAGAGCTCCCGACAAGCTCTTCATTGCTGGAAGCTCCTCAGCTGCTGGAAGTTGGAGGAAAGCCAGCGTTTGATCCTACCTACTTTTTTATTTTTATTTCTTAGTAGCCCTTGTGCCTCCTGTCAGACACTCTCATGGTGGGGCTTTCTGCCCCCAGCTGCAAGTGTGGCTGGGGGCACCTCCTGGTGCTGGGCTGTGGGGCTCCGCACCCTGCCGGGGTGCGGGGAGCACTGGGGGACAGCTCCTGGGCTTGCTGTGGTCTGAACAGGTCTGAGCCTTGGGCAATGGATGCACACATGTGCAGGGGCTCGTACGTGGATCCCACCCCTGTGCTCACAGCGAGGCGTGCTGTTTGGCCAGGCTACCAGGGATCAGGCTGAAGGAAACCGCAACAGCAAGCGTGCGTGTGGACATCCCCTCTCCAGGGGTGCAATAGCTGATTTGGGGGTTTATGTAGACACACCAGCTCTGAGATTTCCTTTCCTCTGCCCCACACAGAAGCAAACCCTGACCCGTTGAGCATGAGAGATGCAGGCAGGTCCCCTCAGACTGCCATTGGTCCTGGCACACTCTGTGCATCTTATTCCCTTGTGCTGGGTAAGTCACGCGCTTTGTTCTGCTCTGCTCTTTCTGTGTTTGCTCCATGAAAACCTATCCAGCTGCTAAATATTTTCTACCTTCACCCCTCTTATAAATAAACAACAGCAGAAACTGCTGTTGCACGTTGGCAGATGGAGTTTAGGAGATGCGCTCTCTGCTGAACATTTGCATGGTGCAGAGCGATGTTCTTGCTCTTCGGTGGAGGTGTGAGTTCAGAGCCGGGGCAGGCTCTTGCTTCTGCGCCTCTGCCAGGAAAGGGCTTGTGCGGCATCTTGCCAGCCAGTGCTGCGAAGGGCTCTGTTAGGGTCATTTTCCGCTCGGTGTTGCCAATACCAAACTCTGTGCTAAGTGTCGTGATAAGTGCCACGCTGGGGAGCGGGGGGCGGCCAGAGGAACAGACCCTGGGGAGATGACAGGACAGGGTCTGGCCGCTCACCCTCAGCGGGCCGTGCGGGAGCTAGCAGAGGGATTGCCATGGACAGCCTGTCCCAGCGGCTGCTGGCCCTGACCCCTCGTACGCTGGCTGACCTGCGATGCCTGGGCCAGCAGCACTGCTGGCAGCAGCTCCTACCCTGCATGCTGCTTTTCCCCCTCACGGCCCGTGTGTATTGCAACAGTTCCTTGTGATGAAGAAAAAAGTGTCTGAATGTATTTGAGCGTTGCCCTAAATGCTGCGTGGGTCAAAGCAGAATAGGATGGCACAGCAGAGACTTGCAGAAGGTGCACAGAGGGTTGTGCGTGCACCCTTAGGTAAAAGGTTTTCCTTCATCTTTTCCTTGTTCCCTTGGACTCTGTCTTGTTGCTGTAGCACAAACTTGTTTTAGACAGACTTAGGGTTCAGCCTCTGAACAGAAATGAAATGCCAGTTTTGAAGTCTCTCAGAATACAGTTCCCTCCTTTCTACTCTGTTTTGCCTTTTTAGCCAATACTTGGTGCAATTTGGAGATTAACTGGCTTCCTACGATGGCATTAAATACTTGGCTTTGTCTCCACACCAAGATGACGTGTTGACTGATGTCAAGTAGAGCCCAATTGCCCAGGGAGTGCTGGTCCCCTGCTGCCTGCCCGCAGCCCTGCCTCGTCGGGAGCAGACGCACCGGGCACGATGTGCAGGGGCCAGGAGTGCCAGCGTTTCCTTGTCTCGCAGCGCTGGATCAGCCGCTCGGCCCCCCGGCACACGTAACCCTCCGGCAGACTGAGCTCTCTGCCTGGAGAGAGGCAGCGGGAGATGGGGAGTGCTATTTTTACGTCTCGCCTGCCTGTCGTGACAGTGTGGATGCTGGTGCGGAAGGAGCATTCGTGCGGCTCAGCCCACGCAGAGGTATTTTTGTGTCGGAGGAACGTGTGGGTTCTGTTGTCGCTGTGTTCCTGGAGCGCTGACGGGTGCGGCTGGCAAAACACAGCCCTCTGCTCGTGGGGTGAAGGCTTCGTCTGGGGCTGGCCTTCCCCGCTGCTGGCAGGACCCGGGTGTGCAGTGCCTGCTGGATGCTCAGCTGACTGCCCTCCTACTGCAGGAGTCAGTATCCTGGTTTCACACCCGGTGTTGGGTGGGCAATCGCAGGCAGGGCTGGCTGGGATGGGAGATGGACATTTCTGCACCCTGTCCCTGAAAGAATGACCCTGCCCCAGCCCAGAGCTCTCAGAAGCAAGAGTGTGTGCAAAGCCCTGGACCGTGGGCCTGACCGGGCGCCAGGTTTGCTCTGGTGGAGAAAAGGGCTGCCTGATTTCTGGGGGTTGCTTGCTGTGGCCGGTGAACGCAGCCTGTGTTTTGAGCTGAGCGCGAGGGGGCTTTGGCTGATCCCGGGCAGCGTGGCTGTGATCCAGGCAAGGAGGCTGCAGGCCGAAAGAAGCCAGCGCAAGGAGCAGCGTTAAGGACTGCTGCTGCGGCTGGTGCATCGCGTGGGCTGCGGGAGGGGGTGTGCAGCACCACTGCGGGCAGGGCTGCTGCGAGACCCCTGTGCGTGGCAGTGAGGGCACAGGCCATGGAGGCTTCGGTCTTGCAAGACGGGCAGGCTCGTCTCTGCTCCCCAGAGGACTGCAAGGACTTCTCCTTGAGCTGCAGGTCCAACTCTGCCTCCCTCTGTAAGAGGAGGTGGGCAGGCTGGGGGGTCCAGGGGTGGCATGATTAGCCATCTATGAAAAGAGTCTCTCAGGAAAGAGCAGATGATTTAATTTTTTGATTAAATATAAACCGAGAAGTGACATTTTGGGACTGAGGGCTATCAAATATGTCAATAGTCTTGAAATGTATTTTAAGGGAGAAAGGGGATGGCAGTTGGAAGAGGAAAGGAGTAATCTGCACGGTGTCTCTGAGGGACAGGGAGACACATCATGGGTTTGCAGGGCAGGCGGCCCAGAGCAGAAAACTGGGAACTGGCCAAGGTGGTGGGGCTGGGGGGCCTGGGGCAGCTCTCCCTGGAGGGCTGTCAGGTCTTCAGGAGGCTTCTCCCAGGGTGGACACATGTGGCAGGAATGGCATAGGTCCTGCTTGGGCAGGGGGCTCGCTGGGGGCTCTGAGGCCATTTCCTGTGATTCTGTCATTCTGTGAGAAGAAAAAATACTTCCCTCTAAACAGAAATCTTCTAATTTTGGAAGGAAACTAAGCGACCTGAGTGATTCTTCTCTTTTCATGAACTCGTTGCATTTGCCTTAGCTGCTTTTAAGTGGCTATTTTGCCCAGCATGCAAAATGAGGAGCAAGTCAGTGGATGAAGCCTCTTGTCTCACTGTGCCACCTACAAAGTTTCCTTGAGGTGTATCTAGAGGAAAAGAGTCTTAAATCACGTTAGCAATCCCTTTTGAAGGCATGGATGGAAAGGAGGAGTCAGTCGCTAAGAGAATGGTGGTTTTCTCTTCAGAAGACAAATGTGCATAAGTAGGCACTTACGGAGCAGCAAAACAAGAGACCCCACTACCAAATCATCCTGTTACTGAGCATGTACAGGGCACACGCTACCCTTTGGTTAAAAAGGCTTTCCTTTGTCGTGTTTCACTATTCCAGCTACAACATGTCGCCTTGGGCTGGTTTGGAAGATGCTGACAGTGACTGCAAGTGTAAGGAAACCATCGCAGGAAACATCACGAAGACTAGACATGAGTCTTGGGGCCCTTTTTTAAACGTAATTAAATGATGCTGATGTTGGTGAGTGCCTCTGATGCTCTGCTGTTGAACTCCATGAGAATAATCGTGGTCGCCACACGCTGGCTTCCAGCTCAAGTGACTTCTCCAGGTTGAAGTCTCCTGGGCTCTGGGGTTTATCCTGCCAGACAGAGGGGTTTTCCTCTGGCACGACAGAACCGCACTGGGCTCCGCACGCGCGGTAGCTCCACGTTTCACTTGCCCGTGTGTTTAGGTACCGTCCTAGGAAGCTGCCTCCACTCACCGTGCTCTGTCTGTCCTTCCACTGCTGTTGAGTCCGGGGTGTGTCCGCTCCGCTGCGGACATACTCGCTGCCGCTTCAGTCGCTCTTCCCACTTGGGTCTAATGTCAGTAATAGCTGCGGAGCAAAATCAAGTGTCCTTAATAGGCTCTTGTGGGAATCTTATCAAAAGGCATTTGCCATTCTTCAGGCATTTTCCTTCTGCTTTATATAAAGCAGATTTGTGGCATGAAACAACAGCCAGTGACTGTCACTGACGATAAAACGCTTATTACCATTCACAGCAGCACTGGCTGCTGTGAAGCCGAGTGCATGAAGGCAGTGGTGAATACTGAGTGGGAGCTCAGTCATGATGGCTTTCTTTCGCTCAAGAGATTTCACAATGAAGTTGCGCAGGATTTCTATTTTAACAAGCTCCCTTCCTCTCTCCCCTTGGCCAGTTTGTTGAGAAGAATCCCGCATGGCTCGTGGTCTCTCCAGCCTGTGGGAAGCGCGGTCCGGCTCTGGCAGCGACCTTGCCCTGGTTGGGCATCCCCAATCCCAGGATCTGAGCTGTGAGTGCCTCCTGTCTACCCGGCACACCCAGCTCAGGTGGCTGGGAGGGAGGGGTCTTTCTGAAAACCCCAATCCCTGTGTTTCCTTAAGAAAAAAAAAAAAAAAATCAGTGTAACTTAAAGAATTGAGCAGAGCTGATTAGAGGTTTGTAGAGGGTTGTATGTTGGTAACTTCTTTTTATGTGGAGGAACTAGGGGTAGAGTAAGAAGGGTTTTCCTGGTAGATTCCATCCTTGCATGGTGAAATAGTAAAATCCAGTCCACCTCTGAACCAGGCAAATGCATTCCAGTTCCCAAGCACATACTGATGCTTTACAGAAAAACAAAAAAGGGGGGGAGGGAGGGGAAATCTGCAACACTTTAATAGTATTTTTTTACATTAAATCTTCATTATCTTTCTTCCACTAGGAGTGTGGGATACAGCTTCCTTTGCATGCTGCTGAGCAGCTAGATGCTTTGGAGCACAGTAAAACACTGAGACACCTGATAGCCTGGTGGTGTCCAGTAAAGGATGGGAGGGCTGTGGAGAGGGAGCTGGTTCTGCTCCTGTTACCCTGGGGCAGCCCAGCCCGAGAGGTGCAGGGTGTCTCGCTGGGTGTCATGGGTGAGGACGAGGCCCAGCCGTGCCCGATCGCTGCCCTGCAGTGTCCTGGGAGCGTGGCCCCAGGTGGGCGCTTCCCTTCGCAGAGGGAGGGAGGAGGTGATGGGGAGGGTGCCCCCCCCCCCCCCACCATCTCTGAGCATTAACCTGAAGCTGAGGGCTGCCTGACCTGTGCCGTGCCAACAACCTGCGGACCAAGGACCAGGTTTCTCATTTAGTCCCCTCTTACTAATAGCTGCCATTAACTAGGCTATGGTTCATGCCGTGGCTATTCATATCAAGCCTCTTTCCCTTCTCCCTCCAGCAAGCCCATGCCTGAAGCAATAAAAATATTTAAGAAATAATAGAGTAAGCAGGAGGAACTGGTGTTTCTTTCTGCCCTTCCAGATTATCTCTATGGTGAATGTAACAATTTAATGTGAAAAAAGAAATTGTCATCTTTAACAGCTCTCTTTTTCATCTCATCTTATAGTTTTCCCCCCCCAAAAAGGTTGTTTAGTTTTTCCTATTTGGTATATCTTCCTCTGCTTTAAATTTATCTTAGCATTATTCATATTTCACCCTATTCAGAATCAATGAGGCAGTGAAAAAGGGATATTTACATGAGAAGCAGTTTGCATATTTTAGCAAGAGTACTTGGAGCCTTCCCCTGACAGTGGTCTCAGTTATTTAAAAAGTGGGATAACCAACTCATTTGTGTGTGTATCTCTCTCTCTCTTTTTTTTTTTTTTTTTTTTAAAGAATATGCTTTTTTCCAGCCCCTTTGCTGGCTGGAACCTCTTCAATTCTCTTACATTTCCCACTGTTGTTCTCGCTGATACCAAAGTCATTGCAAATGCATTTTTCCCATCAAAATGTGTTATGAAAATAAATCACCACTGAAATGCTTTTTCACGTGTGGGCTTTTGCCTTCAGTGGCTTCACTAAGTTAAAGTGAGATTTTTTCCCCCAGCACGTCTTCTGGTGATAGGAGACTCAAACTTGGCAAAAATGGTGATGCATGGGAGAGACAAAACACTCCGGGCGTTGAATTTGTCACCTGTACTTTTAGCGTCACGTGCAGTCCCTGCAGACCCCCGACGTGGGAACCAGAGTGCCAGTGAATGGACGTTTCTCAGCAGCGAGCCCTGGGCGGGAGGTGGTGCTGCCGGAGGAGCAGGACCGCGGTGATCATCCTGCCTCGGTGCTGGGCGGGAGGAGGGACCTGCAGGCAGATGCGTGGGGGCAGAGAGTCGTCGAAACCAAACAGCTGGGACTAGAAGGAAGATGCCGTTGTGCTTGCATGGTTATGTGAAACGCTTTACCCTTGTGAGCCTCGGCAAGAAATTATCTGGTGACTCCTGACTTGTTTCCCGTCCGCCGAATCTAGCCTGTCTGGAGGTGTGCTGGCTTGCCACTAGCTGCTCTCTATCATTTTTGGGGAAGGTACCACCTTACTTCTAACGAAGGGAACAAGCAAGGTCACCGCGCTGCTGGACCTGTTACTCTGCAGAGGCTCATTTTTTCCTGCTGCATTCAAGTCCAAGAAATAAATCTTGTGCTGTGAGTTGCCATGTGGTCCCGAAGTCAGGCCAGGTGAGAGCAGCTGGGGCGTCCTCTGGGTTATGATATCGTGTGAAAGACAGCACCAGGCTGGGCTGTGGCAGTCCTCAGGGTTATTGACTGGTCCGAGCCCTTGCGTGGGGTTGAATGAAAGGTTATTCTGGGCTGGAAACAGATCGTGATGGATTACTTTAATATTTTACTCTTGGCTCTGTTCAGAAACTTTTGACAGTCATGTTGTTTGTTACAGATATCTTGTTGTAAAATACTAAAAATCCTGCATCCCTGGCTGTTTACGAGTAAACTTGGACTAAAAATGTTTCCTGACCTTGGAGGGGTGGAAAAAGAAAAAAACAGAGGCAGGCAAATGCATCCATGTGATGTTTGAGAGAGTCATAAATCCAAGCTGGAATGAAAAGTAATTTAGTCATCCCTTCGGAGTTATTTTGAACAAGAAAATACATACTGAATAACAAATTTACATCCAGTTGCTTTGATATCAATGGTACTAGACTGTATGAATTTCTTAAAAGATAAAATTTAAATTTATAACCTACGTCTGTGTTTGTGGGTAGCCCAGAGCCGAGCTCGTAGCTGGAGCTGAGGTCTGAGCAGGTTCCTCTGGGCAGCATCGAAGGCTTTGCTTCGGATGCAACAAGCCGGTTTGTACAGGGTGTGTTCTTTGAAATGCTGCTGCCAAAAGAGTTGGGCCAAAACTATGAGTACGTTGCCTTTAAAAGATTTCTAAATCAAAGAAAACTCTTCATTAGTCAAACAACTAGCTGAGATGTAAGATACAGCACTGTAGCGCAAAGTGCCAGCGTGAGAAGTTTTCTGAGCTCCTGTTTACTCATCCAACAACACCTGGCTGGTTGTTTTAAACATCATACACCATGAATGCTGAATAAACCCCAGCGGGCAGGATGCTGGCTGATCCTCCCACGCTGCCACACCAGCGTTTCCTTGTTCCTCTGTTCCGTCCAAGCCTCCTGCCCGCCGCTGTGTGTTGGGTGGTTGAGTTCCTTCCAGGGGCTATGGCAGGGGGTGAGCAGCTCCCAGCCTCGGACCGGCTGTGCCCGGAGCTGCTGCTTGTGCCTGCCACGAGTCACTTCTGGGAAGCAGACCCAGCGGGGAGGTGGAAAGTGCCTGCTTGGTGCCGGCTGCTCTCAGCAGCATCCTGCGTGAGGAACGCCCGTGCATGGGTCGCTTCTCCACATCCAGCGAAACCGGGACGGTGGTGGTGTGCGCAGCTCTGGGCCAGCTGGTGCCTCCAGCCATCGCCCCGCTGGGTACCTCCTCCTCCCCTGAGTACCTTTCCAAGTATTTTATAATGGCTCAGCTTTTCTTGATGTTTTTCCTCACCAAATTAACTAACCAATATGTCATTAATTTTAATTTTGCTGTTGCCAAAACAAGTGCTATGGGGTCCGTACTGACCAGGCGGTCTCAAGCCCTGCCTCGGCTTTGCGTGCTGTGGGATGGTGCCAATGTGTTTGCACGGGGCAGCATCTGCCTGGTGGTTGGGTGCCCGTTGCCTGGGTTTGTTTTGGCTGTAGTTTAACTGCTTTTTGTTAATTACTTGCTAGTGCTAACGAGAAGCTCTGCTGGGTGGTGTGAACCATCTGTGACCCCATAACTAATGAAACTGTGATGGGGACAAGCATGGGCGCAGGAGGGTGCCAGCAGCCTGGGGTCCCTGCGGGCACTGGTGGGAGCAGAGCCCCAGCATGGGGGAGCTCCCCCTTGCAGAAACACCAGGGAATTTACCTATAAAGGTTTAAGCTATATTTTTAATGAATTTTTAAATAATGATTAGATAATTTGGAGTGTGTTAGTGCTGTCATAACTGGACTAATAATAACTGCTTCTCATATTTTGATTAGGCTGGTAAAATGTTAATTAGACTAGCAATAAATTCCTAGTACCTCCATGTACGCTCCCTTTTGCCCGTAACAAGATTTTGAGTATAACAAATGAAGTGTATATATTTTTATGGCAAGCCATAACACTTCCTCTGAGGTATCTTGGGTTTCACTGGATGATTCCAGCTAATTGTCCTTGAATTCATTACAGAGAAAACTCTCTGCTGTTATTTGAACTGGCTGAGATTTTTAGACGGGGAAAGTGACCGTTCAGTGGCGATAACCTGCCAGAATTTCTTATTGTGGAGTCCTGTGTTTAACATCTTCGTATTCCTCCTTTGTTTCTGCTAATGTAAGGCAATAATTATCGTTACTGCGTCATCTGCCTGGAGCGGGGCTTGTCTTCTGAACTTCTCTTGGTAGAAAAGTAACTCTATATTTCCTAATTGCTGGATTAATGTTTGAGCTGGTGAGGTTGAACGGTGGCGGGAAGGGACCGAGCCCTGCAGGGACCGGGAGCAAGGAGAGAGCTGCGGAGCCTGGCCGTGCTGCTCGGCCGAGGGCAGCACCAGCATCCTCCTGAAGGGCGATTATCTTCAGTCCACAGCAGCTTTGGTTTGTAATTTGCAATCCATTTACTAGGATTATTTTGCAAACATGTGAAACCAGTTGTGTTTACATGATTATGTACACACATGGAATACATAAACAGAAGGTGAGGTTTGCAGAGGCTGGTGTGACAGCTGTACTGCCTGCTGGGGCATCTCTCTCTTTGAAATGGCTTTTCTTTTCTTCTTGGCATTTCAGTGAAGCAAGGATTTAAAATACAGCATATTTTAAGGGTATGAATAATCATTCTCACTATCTGATTTATGTTAACTTATGTAAAGATTAAGGGCTTAGGGAAGTCATCTTGTCACTTGAGGCTTTCTTTTACCCTGTTTTTGTTGAAGGTTTTTTGATAGGAAAACATGCAAAGCAGAGAACGTGTAAGGAACAGCCACAGAGTGGATGTTTTGCAAATCCTTTAAAACTTTCCACATATATTGATGTAAAACCCGCGATCAGACTGCACCAAACTTTGACGTATGCATCTGTGCCACTCGTATCTGTCAAGAGCGTAAGAGTGAGTCAAACATGGTGCGATCTGAGAAACAAGAGGGTTCCGGTCCTAAGAAAAGTGAGAATTAATGAATTTATGGTACGTCCTGTGGGAACACGCTCTCCCTCGGCCCCGCTCTGGGGCTGGCTGGGGGGGTGATCATGCAGTGATCAGGACAGGGAGTAAAGTAAAAGGGGGAGAAAAAGCAGCGCTCTCTGGGTATGCCAAGACTATGCTTAAGCATTAGCATGGGGATTTTTCTGGAGCCGCTGGAAGTGGCAGCTGGTGCCTTGGAGGATCTCACTTTTGAACCGAAAAGGAATTTACTTCAACTTCAGGTGCCTTCATCCACCTTTGCTCACTGAAAGAGCAGAGTACTCACCCAGCCAAATCTACATCCCAGCTTGGGGAAAACGCTGGTTTCTTGCAAATATCTGCTCCCTGACTGCAGAGCCAGCTTTGTTCTGCATTTCCAGAGCTGCACGGGGCTGCAGAGGTGAGCCCCTGGCCTCCGTACTCCCAGGGTACCCTTGTTCATCTTCAGAAGTTGTCTTTGCCCTGGCATGCAGGACATCTGTTTTGCAGAAATTGAAGCTGAAGTTGTGTCTAAATTAATTTGAAATTTTGCAGTTTGGTTTAAAGAATAATAAATAACTTGACTGCACTTAGTTCAGATGCCTGGCATTGTTTTTATATGTTTTGTGCCAATGCCTCATTGCTATTAGTATGAGGAAAAAGTGCCCGTGCTGCAGTGGTTTTGTTAGTCATGTGCGTGGTTATAAGGGTCTTGCACTCCTTGCCGTGGGTGTTGCGCTGTGAGCGGCAGGGTGACGTGCACACACAGGTCGGGATCGCTGATGCCCTGGTGGGGGTTAGCCGCAAGCGTTCCTGTAGAAATGGATGCTGGCAGCTGCAGGGCTCACTGCTGCTGGGCTGGTTCCTGGCCCTGGCACGAGGGTGGCTGTCCCTGTACCCCAGGGCGGCTGTCGCTGCTCTCCTGGGTGCTGCCTGTGTCCTGCAGGATCTGTCCCGTCCCGCCAGGCACCGTCTCCCTTTAGGTGACTGTCCTGTTCCCAGCTGCTGCTGCAAGCCCTTCCCTGCAAAGGAGTTGAGGGCCACCAGGAATGGCCACCCCAGCCTGAGCTGGGGTCTGCAGTGATGGAGCAATGTCCCCTCTCCACCTCTCTTACCCTTTTTTTTTTTTTTTTTTTTT